>JARACY010000245.1:0-114906 GCA_029255725.1 Scrobipalpa atriplicella
AATATTTATTTTACTTTACGAAAGAAAAAACAGATTATAAGAAAAATGCTAACTCGTGGTAATGAATATTATAATACAATTATAGTGTCAAATAGAGCGAGCACAGCTAAGTAATTAGACAAATATTACTCAGGTCAGGATTAAATGAGAAGAGAAAAAAAAAGTTTCCTTTATCAATAACCAGGACAAAAATCTTTTGAAATGTTTGGTTGATGACTCGTATAGACAAACGTACAGACCAATAGAACTACTATAGTAATTATAATATCAGTATAGATGAGGATAATGTAAATGTTGGCTATCGTGTTCAGTACCTAACTAACGATAATTTTCTATTAATTGCTATAATTTTATAAGATTGGACATTAGCCAGACTGTGCCTTTGACTAATTAAATAAGAGGGCGTCGACATTTAGCCATAAACAAAAAGCTTCATTGAACATGTAAGAATTTATTAACATCCGTAGATTTTTATGTAACAATAAGAATGTAACATCTGTATTCATTTTGTTTGAGCAATGCAGTGAAAATATTGCGATTTGGATTGTCTCATGTGTGAGTAGGTAGGTATGGGTACTTTCGTTGGCTCCACCCACACCCTACAGACCAGAACAAAAAAGTGTGAATAAACTACTACCGCTTGCTTACATACATACATGTAATCACGCCTTTATCCCTAATGGGGTAGGCAGAGCGTAAACGACCTAAACAAAGGTCGTTCCGCCACGTCTGACAAGTTTTGAGGGTTATTCCAGATAGATCTATATATTGCTATAGTGACAGGTATTCAGCCCATCGCCTAAATTACAATATTAAAACTCTTAAATCCCTTAGCTGATTTTTACAGCATGCCCGGGAGGAGATGCAACTGGCACATTCTATGTTTTTCTATCACCCCCAGTCCAGCATGGAAGTTTGCTTGGCGGTAGAAATATGGGGTGGTTCTTCTACAAGGCTACCAACTATGAAATATTTCATAATAAAGAGGCGGATCCTTATTTAAATAAAACTTTACCTCTACAAAAAGTCTAAGTATGGAACGTTAAAACTGCTTTAAAATCACATTAATCGTGCGTACAGCAGCAAAAGAGCCACGAGCAATTGTTACATTTTTCATACGCAGCATAAAGACTAGCGCAATTCAATTGCACCCCCCCGGTGAATATGGAAAAAAGTGCAAAACGCACCTTCTATAAATTATGGAGTTATTTGCTACAATTGTGACGGCAATAAATTATAATTTTATATGATGCACTCTTAAAGGATATACTTAAATAAAGCCCCGTGGTTAGTGCCCACGTCACATTAATCACTTGCGCGCATCGCAGTAAAAATTGCAACCCGTGCGAGGACGGATTACCATTGCAATAAAGAAAATAATATTTTATTCTTATTTTATTAGATTCTGCTGACATTCTCAGACTCGGAGTTTATAAAGTAGTTAGACAAGTCAACACGTACCGGTAAAGTAAAAGCTACGACTATAAAAAAAACGTAAATAAAGCAACACTGTTGTACGACAAAGGAAAGTGTAATAAATGTTTTAAAAAAGCTATTGGCGAAACGAGCAATAAAACGAAATTGTGCTACCGTACGCCACTGCCGACTTCTGACAGCCATTTACACGCAACAGAGGGCATGACAAACGATTTTATTCCCTCCATATATTATACACTTCTCACATTCTCATTCATGAGCAAGTAATTATAGAACACCAATAAAACCAAACTCGAAGTGGCTATATAGGGTTACTGGGATAGTGCGAACAGACACTTACCTACTTTGACATTTGCTCCCGGCGTTATAGGCCATGGCAAATTGAAATTAATTGTATCTTTCCTTTTTACGCCGTGGTTGTATTACAGATTCTGAGTGATAAAGTGGGCTTCACTTGTAAGTAGAGAAGAGAGGTTATTGAGTGAGCTATCTCAGACTTAAGATCAAGGAAGACGGAAAAACGCGAAAGAACAAATTTAAGATACAAAAACTCAACTACCGCTAGTAATATTAATACCTACATACACAACTTCATTACTTAAAACAAAAGAAATCTGCTCAAACAGGTAGTACCTAAAATATTTTTCATGTTTGGTAGTTGTAATTTTTTTTTTGCGGGCGCTTCCTGTACATGCAGTATCTTGTTTTTTTAGCCTCATTTACTTGTTCCTGGTGCTCCATCTTCCTCCTTCTGATCTGAGTGAGCAATAAATGAGAGAGCTACTGTTGGTGCTACTGGCCGACATTCGAGGGCTATTCGCCGGGCGCTCCCGGCCGCCGGACCACGACAAACGATTATACTCCGCTCTTTATAGCCTCGTGATCTTTTCACACAGCACAACTCAACGGCTCAAAATTGAAGCCTCACGAACCACAGAGCACCGCTCAGAGGCGCCTATTTGCATTTAATGTGACTATCAATTAGTCCAAGCGATAAATGACTCCAAAATTTACGATACCATTCCCAATTTTAATGCTTGTGAGCTAAACAAACAAGTCTAATATGTTCCCAGGTTTAGTTAGTTTTAAGCGTCTAAGCGGAAGAAGGTGCTTACACTTCGAATTCTTCACTTAATGGAATATTTTATAGCAGGTATGCTCAGTGATATATTATGTTCCCGATGATTATAAAACGCAAAACATATCTCACGTTAAAATATGTGGTCCCCTGTCTCCATTAATTACTCGAACAGTAAGGAAGTAAATTTCTGCAAGACCAAGTAAAAGTACCTAAGTAACTAAACTAATTCTATGCATTATAATGAATAGAATGATTTGTGTCTGCCTCGAGTCATTTACGCAGATAATTACTGCCAATCCTCACAGAGATTCCAGTGTCTGCGCAGATTTACAGCGACTGTTTGTTGGCAACATGACAGGCTTGTGGTTAAACAGTTGGAACAAGTTTAGAATGTCTCCATAACTCTATCGGTAATGCGCGAGCGGTCGGCTGACCCGCTATTGCCAGTCTTAATTACGGACAAAACAGTCCGTTATCGGGTCGGGGAGTTTCATTCCGTTTATGTGCAGCACACAGTAACATAAACAAAGGCGGGACGCGTAGTGGCGCGGACAGCGTTCTGCACTAGGCCGGCGCGGGCGACGGAATAAATCGACTGGGCGGGGCTCTCCCGCCCGCCCCGCAGACCAACTGTACCAGCCAAGAATGCGCCCAAATAGGGGACTATTATTAGTGTTTGTTTACCATCTGGGGATTTCTATCTCTGTTTTATTCTTTCTGCAAAATGGAAGCATATCATTTTAAGATCTAACTTCACTAGCCACGTATTTAGACACTTGAAAAAAAAATTACGCAATGCTAAGATTTTCTTCTAATTTTTTTTCCTTGGAGGTAATCTGGTTAAGAAGCTGATAAAATATAGAGCATCAAAATGAATGGAAAATAAATTACACATTGCGAAGAAAGTTGCCCCATACAAAAGACATCAACGTCATCCTGATGTAAAATTAAAACGATCAATTAAAAACATCAACGATCAGTTAAGTTATCATTATCAATTGCCACGGGACTGAGGAATCAACAGCGTTCCATTAACCAATTATTAATTTTATAATCTTGCGCCGAAGATGATGTCTCAGGTATTTAAGCGGGTGTTTATAAATGTTCGCGAACGGAGCACGGCCCACGTGGTCAACTTCAGGGTAAGCTCGTGCCCCTCGTTGGGAACGTATATGAGCTGATGATGATGGATGATGAATGATGTTTCAAAAATACGCCCCCTGTACTGTACAGCCCTACGGCGCTATGGCCAAATTCACTCGTGGAGATAAGTGCATTCGGCGGGGAAGAATTAATTAAAGTTAATTCGCGAAGCGCCATTAGCCGCAGTAGAGTTCCCAGTGAACGCTGCAACGGGATCTTATCGTCAGCTTTTAAAATTTATAGTATAACGGCTAATTAAGAGTAAACTCATTTGGCTGGTTCGTCGCGTCACGAGTATAGTACGACGGTAACTGCCTTAGTGGTCTAATGGTCTGAGCTACGGGCTCTCAGTTCGGATATCCCGGGTTCGATTCGGGGGACAAGTTTGTGTTGTTGTGTCTAGTTAGGTTAGGACATTGCAGGCTGATCATCTGCGATTATCCTGCGCCTAATTTATCTTTGTGTGAGTCAGTCTGTCCAATCAGAATAAGAGATTAAAGGAAAAGAGAGTGCACTTGTGTGTTGCGCAAACACTCGGGTACAAAAAAAAGAAGTCCCGTGCAGTTGGATGATCTCTAGGAGATTTGCAGTCACCGAAAATCGGTTGGGAGGGCTAAAAAAAAGTTCGTCTGTCGTCGGCGGTTGGATATTAGCAGTTCCTGCGGTTTCTGGCTCCATGGCTATTGCTGCCGATAGTAGGGGCACACTAATTGAGGGGGTTACGCGATATAATCCGGACAAGCACCGCGGACTCTAACGAGCGGATATAACTTGACATCGCGTTGCCTCTGCCGGGTCGAGATTACAACTGCATAGTTGCAACTAGAGACAAGAGTATCAAATCGTGCAGAAACAAAGTTTCTTACAACTACTTACTTTCAGATAGCAAGGTTCTACTACGTAAATGCGGCAGAAGGACGCCTTTTCCATCCATATACAAACGTCGTCCTAGACACGTTCACTGTCACTGATGAGATGATCCATCACAAAAATTCAAGCGATAGATGCTGCCAATGTGCATTGAACACACATCAGAAGCTTGTCAAGTAACCGCGCACCCAGTAATCGACAGCATAGTAGAACGAATAGTCACCGATGAGCCAAGGTCCAATCTAAGGCTAACTTTTAAAATTTTCTTTACTGATGTAGTAAGCTCTAACTCACCCGCGTTAAGAAACATCAACAAACATTAAAACAAAAATACATTATAGTGGATGTATGAATGAAATAAGTTTTCTGTAGAGTAGAATGTCGTATTCTTCTTATAAGAACATTCCGTTTATCTTCCGTCACTTCACGCACTCGCGGCGCTATCCTGAAGAATGGAAAGTACGTGACCGAAATGAGAATAATTTCGAAAGTCGCCCGTGAATTTGGTTGAACCACTTTTCGTTTCATCTGATGTCCAAAATTTTTTGCTCCACACTGTATCGTTTAATTTGTACTAAAGAAAGTAGTTACAACGTAAATGATAAAGTAATATTTCGTTCGTGTGAGATAAATTAAATTAAGGCTCGTGCATATCGGATATTCATTTTAGTTATCTCAATATTGAATTTGAATATCTGAGTGGCCGTTAGAATATATAAATAAATATGGCGGCGGGGAAATAACTCACTCCTTATAAATCAGTTGATTTGAATGCGCTCTCTCATTAGCGATTCCACTGGTAGTGCGTTGCGCAGGAGAACACAACTTATTACTTTGGCTGTGTTGCAGCAATAATGTCAAGACCATTTATTCAAATATCATTACTACCTATTTCCATTTTCAATAAATATGAGTGTTTGGCATGCAATTTGCTTTCTACACTTGTTAGCACATTTTCCCATACAATTTAGTTATAGCATTTGCCATTAAATTGTACAGTGGAAGTCTCTTAAAATATAGAGTAAATTAATTTTGGGAAGTACATAACACAGAAAAATAAAAATGTCTCAAAGATACTCTAATAACTTTTGCATAGCACCACACTATTAAGACCTGTTAAACTAATTGGAAGCTTGTGAAAAGCCCAAAAATATTATAAATGATGGTGATATTAATAAACGGCAGATCTATCTATTGCACTGTTACGATATACAATCAAAAGCTGGAACTATGCAGCCCCAAAGTGGACGTGGCTTATCTCCCGTAGATTAGTTATCGATTTCGTAAAATGGCACTCAATACAATGGTAGTACCGATTTGCTCTAAAAGACATATCTGATAACATCTCGCATCTTTGGCTCTAATTAAAAGCATATCCGTGTTCACACGCCAATTAGCAATGAAATCAAATTAATTTGCCTTTTACTCTAGTTAGTAAACTCTTATCATCACCATCCTGACATCTTCCAGATCATGACTGCCCGCACAGTTGGCATTATATCTGCCTGCTACGCAGAGGGTCCAGGGTTCGATTCTCGGCCGGGGCAGACGTTTGAATGATGAATTTAAATGTCTGGGCGTTATTTATGGTTGTTTCTGTATAATCAGTCCATGGCACCCCGATACAGGGAATCCTAGTGGGGTCTATGAGTGTAATCGTGTTATTAGGTATTACTTAATTTTTATCATCATATTCAAGCTCAAATAAGTGTCTATCGCGAAGGGCACAAGCACAGACACGGATCAGGGGCACGAGCCTACCCTGAATTAGGGCGTAAAAGAATATATCACATTTTCTTAATGTGAAAGAATATCTTGTTCCCAAAGAAAAAAAAACGAAATGACTTCGTCAAACCGTTGAGCTTAGATAGAGTTAGTAGTTACGAATGAAACTAATATCCGGTGTAGATGATTGTTTGTTTGTACGTCCACAATATGCAGACTGATTTATTTATTAGAAATGGACAAGGAAATGGAATTACAATTTCCTGATCAATACAATTCTTGTTATATTACATAATATTAATATTTCCTGGTATAAAATTGATCTATTTGCAAAAGATTAGGTATACAAATAAATAGGAGTGTGCTGTTTACTAACATTACCATATCCTAGTCCTTATAAATATATTCAGCTTCATGCGCACATTCTTTCCTATCAGTATAATCGATAACTTATAAGACACCATGTATACTAATAGAATAGGCTTGGGAACTACCAAATTTTCGTAAAACAGACGTAAAGGGCGATCACGTAGCACTGCTGAAATCAATGCAGATTCATTAAGATGCAGATAGCAAGAAATGTAAATTTATCTGAAAATACGACGCATATTTAAATAATTATAATAATAAAATAAAAACAAAATTGTGTGCAATAAATGTTGTTAAATAAATAAACCTTTCACCGCAGAAAATTGAATAAGAAAAAAAAACACGTACCTGATTACTATAATTCATTTTATATTTGCGTATGCTAATAAATAAATGCAAAGTTAGGACAAACATTAACATAATTATAAAGATGATACCAGATATTGCTTTAGATTTTGAACAATTTAATATTTAGAATTGCTTTCCCCCCTTGTGAACCGCCTTTTTGAATATGTTTCCATTCGTAGAAAACTAACTCACGTTTTAGAAACGAGAGTCTAAAGTTCAGACTACTACACCTCAGAGGCAGTACAGACACATCCGCTATTTTAAACTAACACTATGACGTATACGTTATCGTAGCAAGGGATCTGATTTCTACTGATTATTATCGAAGGATATAAAGTTCGTGAAACAGAACTTTTAGCCCTCTAATAAGGTAAGAAATAACTTTCATAGTTAACTCCTGTTCTTTCTCTATACAAGGTCTGTATAGGACTTTTATCATCATCAACCACAACAGTCCACTGCTGGACATGGGCCTCCCCAAAATTGGGGGTGTATGCCATACTTACCACGCTTGGCAGGCGGGTTGGTGAGCGCAGTAGAAGTTTTCTATTCACAGGGAACGCTGCTGCTCATTCCCTGGATTTATCCCTTAGTCACCTTATACGACACCCGCAGGAAGTGATGGGGTGATGCTATTCTAACCCGGCACCACACGGGTGACTGGGTATAGGAATGTATTTACAATTTGATGAAATTACCGTTATCTGCCCTTAAGAAGGGCCTTATATTATAACAGCACCAGATATCTCTCGTCATAACTCCGTTGCTATGTCTTATTGTGGTAGCTAATAATAGCTTATGTTGTCCTAGCAAGGGGTCTGTTTCCTCCTTACTATCTTGCGACGTAAACAAAGGCAGGTGGCGACTAAATCACGAGCGTACGCGATATGACAGGCGACAGCGATACGATCGCGGGCGACGCCGCGGGGGTCGCTAGTTAGCACGGTGGGAATTAATGTTTGCAAGGAAATTAATACAACAAACTTACAGTAAGCCACTGAGGAGATTGTGGGAGAATGAGAACAACAGTTTGAGAATTAATTAGTTTGAGCTTGTGTTTTGTCGTTTGCTTATATAATGTAACTCTACGATGCGATGACCTACTTTTTTTTCGCTGGAAGAAACTGGATTAGTAAAGCTGAAAACTAATGATCTGAAAGTAAAAGTTTTAACTAGTGGTTTTAAATTTTTACACATTTTCGGGGTTAATTTTCACACCTAAAAAGGAACTCATTTAGATAAGCTTTACAGAGAAAACGATGCATGATACGATAAGAAGTTTCGAATTTCATACGAACGAGTCCACGTGGAACAACTTGACAACTAAGTGTTCCACTTGCGAGTTATATTTTTACTTTTTTTTTATGTTTAACCCAAATTGATTAACCTAAAATAATCTAGATCATAAATGCATTAATGATCGGTTGGGCAACACGAATCGTTCGACTAACGTTTTTTTTTCTTTGTGTAAGCGCTCGTGGTCAAGTGGTTAGTGCTTATTCATTCCGATATCGATTGTTAAGCAACCATCGCTGTAGCAGGCCATGGATGGGTGACCGCTAGTGGTAAACAATCTCGAGCGTTTCGTGCTTCGGAAGGCACGCTAAGCCGTTGGTCCCGGTTAATATCGTAGATATTAGTAGTTAAGCCATGTCAGAGGCCATTGCTAAGTAGCAATGGCGGCTTAAAACTGACAGATGGGTTGGCCACTAACCTGGCAAAAGCCTATACTAGGATTGGGTCTGGTTTCCCTTGTGAGTTGCGAAAGTCAGATGGAAGTCGCTCTGTAAAAACTAGTGCTCTCGTTAAATCCCCTAGATTGGGTAGCCAACCTCGTGAAATACGGGATAAGGCTAGAGATATGAGTGCTTTGGTAGCTTAATTGACTCGAGTGTTTGTTATACAGGGTTTGGTATCATCAGTAGAGCATTTGGTTTAAAGGAACGCAGTACTTTTTTTACACCCTGTATAAATGTGCGGTTATTAAACATACTTTTATCACTCTTAAGGATCGTACGGTTCTGCTTGGAAGAAAGTAAGTAAAAAACTAAAAAGTTCTTCATGAAGCTCTTCATCTAATCTTTATCTGCATAATTAATCCTCCCAGTTTTTGTTCTTGCCGCTTCTTAGTGTAGGTAATAGCAATCTTATAGATGTTGCGATTTGTGAACGGGTTACTCCACGGTGCTCCCAAAAATTGTTGCAGTGCACTTCAAAATATTACCTAACTAAGCATAAGACCTGTTTGTTTAAGAATTTATAAGTCCTATGGAAATAATGTGTATACATACCTAGACCTGATTTAAAACATGATAATGGATACTTAACTTCTTAACTATTGATTCTTTATTTTAACGAAAGTACATACTACTCGTTAAAATTTTAAGACGAGGCATAATACTGAATATTTATTCACCTCTTTACGTAGTACTTAATATGTTTCTAAGTTACGATTTTGTTTATATTATAAAATAAGATAAAAGACATACATAACTTAATCTTAAACTGTGTACGCAAGTTACTTATATACACCTACTAATAAAGCCCAAATAATAATACAACTCTTATGGGTTATACATAACAGTTTTCATTAAATACATTTACCGTTCAGTAAGCTGGTCAGTAACTGTGTCTCAAATACAAACATTTTAATAAATATGCGTTAATCGGAAGTAATTCTTCATTTAGTAATCCACCAGGCTTTTGAATTATAAAAGTGGCCACTTTTGGCAAGATCGACATTCAAAGCTTTAATATTAAGTATAAACAGTGGCCGTATGCATTACAAAATGAAGAATTACTTCCGATTTTCGCAAAACGTCAGAAATTGATTAAAATGTTTATATTTGAGATGGGGGCACTAGTGAGCTCAACATTCAATTTTAAATATTTTGTAGTTTGAAAGGAAATATAATCATGGATAGTGAGCGTCGGCTTTGAAGTGCTTTAGAGCAACCCATGAGCAAAAATAATAAATATTGCCAAAATGTATTATTAATATGCTAATCTATTTCCCAGAGAGATTTCACGGTTTAGATAAACCCGGACTGTTATCAAGGAGTCAGTAATTAAATGTATATTAATTTGCATATCGAATAGCATTTTAAATCATGTACAGTTACGATAAGGCTTTATATGAGCGTGGCGAAAAAAGGAACTAACCAACTTTGAACCATTATTGTTAACTTCCATACAATGCAGAGCCCCCGCCTACATTCATGGAAAGAGTTGACGGTTGTTCAGCAAATTCTAGGGTCATCGTGCTTCGTGAGAATTAATATATTATGATTTGACTTTTTGTCATTAGATTGCGGGTTTGTTCCTTTAATTAATACGTACAAATGAATCTGCAAATAAACTAGTAATTAAAATTACAAACTATAACTGTCTATCATTATTTACCTTATCTACCAACGATGAATGAAAATTCTATCGAGTTCTAACTATAAGCAGTCATACTGTACTAGCTTTATTATACAGGGTGCAAGAAACGATGTCCTGTAAACTTTCAATTTCAATCGTTTATTGCAAGTCACAGCACAAAGGATCTTAAGAAATATCATAACAGTTTCAGTCTCATTTGTGACGCCCTGAATGTGGTTGCTCAAATTTGTTGACTGAGCAACCCCTTTCAGTTTGCGGGAAACCGGACTGGAAACCCTTTATTTATTACAAATACTAAAGCAGTTAAACGCCAGTAATCTAAGGCTTATCCTCCAGTCCAAAAACTCATGGCTCCCACTACACAGAGATAGTTAATTTAGTAATGTGACTACTTGCTGCGCAAGGGTCCTGGGTTTGATCTCCGACCTGGAAGATTACGGCGATTTAACGACGAGTTAAAACCCTGTTCTGGATCGTACTGCATTTTATGACTAGTCAGAGTATATTAACATGAATGAGCAGTGAGCTACTTAAATGTTTATGTACATTTTTATTATTTTATTTAAGTAAAAGCAGACGGCTTGCTTCCTTGCTGAACTGGGAGCAATTATAAAATCTAGTGTAAGCAGTGTATCTGCTGTTTTTTTTCTTGGGCGTATTTAGGCTTCAATTTGTGAAGCGATTTCAAAATTGAGAGCAATATTAGTAGGTATAGATTTGACATTTTCTGATACGAACTCAAACTCACTGTCGCTGATTTAATAATATAGGTCATTTATACTGTAAAACCCAGTAGGAAACAAGTGTTTCGGAGTATCAAATCAAATCAAATCAAGTAATACTTTATTGTACACAGGAAAACATAAATTAAACATACATAACATGACATAAGTGTACAGAAGGCCTATTGCGGTAGCAATTTTTTCCAGGTAACCTAGGGTCTAAGGATAGAAAACTATTGTAAAGCGGGAGGGGTGCACAGTAACTACAATACATTTACATATAGATACACATATATAATTATATAAATATATATATAATATATATAGTCGACATATAAAGGTAAATAATTATGGAGATATAGTATGTTCAGGTTTTAGGAAAACTTGGTAATGGGTTAGGTTTGGAGAGGTAGTGGGCTTTCAGTTGGACCTTGAATGAGCTAAGCGACGGAGCACGTCTAAGAGAAACAGGGAGACCATTCACAATATTACTTATTGAGTATTGCTTAGACGATGAGATTGGGCTGACAATCCGTTTCTACAATTCAGAACTTTACGGATGTGATAATTTTTTATTTTAACAGGCCGTTAACCCTACCCTACCCTACAATGTTTAACCCTAATTTATGTAAGCAAACAGATATTAATATTATAATACTTGTCGTTGAACAGCCATATAAGGCAGGTTATTAACAAGCCTCAGCGTAACCTACATTTTAAACCTCCGACTGAAACATGAGCCGCAAAAAGTAGCTTATCTCGAAAGTAGTGATCTATCAATCATTGTCTCTGAATAAACGTGTAAACTTACTCGCTGCGCTTGCGCCTAACTGCACACGGGAAGCGATACGAACGCCACAAATGCAGTAGACTGCTGAATTAGGCGGCCACTTGCGCCAATAAAAGCGGGATATAGCGCTTTTCTTATGATAAGTGCAACATACCGCAATATGGTCTGTAGGTCATACCACTGGCCCTACTGAACCCGCACCGTCGGCGAGCTCTTTATCGAACAACTATCATTATTGTGCGTTCTCCGCCATAACTTTTACGCGCCATAAAGCGGTAGCAGCCTATAAGAATACGCCATTACAATAAACAAGCCCTTTTCTAATGCAGAATTCAACAATGAATCCGAAACGGAGCTTTCATTACCCGTTTATTGGTATTCTCACATTATTTCGCTGATAACTCGCGTGCTCGAGTCGCGTATACAGAAATAGAAACACAACACAGGGTGTAACAGAAAGGGTATATGCACTCTGAATGATGTGATGTGTCTGCACATGAAACTGAACAACTTTTCCCAAGAAACAGGTCGATAGCGAAAAAAAAAAGCATCGTCCCGTACTAAATGCATCAGCTGATGGCACAGTTAATAGTTACCTACCTATGGGAGCTTCGATTTTTCTTATCGTTCCTCCATCTATGTTCCTTGGGAGAAGTTGTTCAGCTTATAGACAAATAAATTCACATCCTTCAGGATGCACATGACAGTTCTGTTACACCCTGCATATGGGTGGTATCTTTAATCTGCACATTAACGTGGCGAATGCTATCGTCAGTGTGATTGGTGTGATAAATGTAATGCACTGACGATGCTTACTTATGCTTCCACTGAATAAACTTGCTGGCTTCCTAGCCCTTTCACGCGCCGCCGCGCAAGGGTTCGCCATTGCTCAACTAGATAGCTGGTAGTGAGCTGATCGTGTACCTAAAAGCCCACAGGCTTTATCGTCCATCAGCCCTCGTTAACTCTGCTTACGTAATTTTATTTTAAAAACACTAGCTTCACTTTCCCATGTTTAAGTAACTTCCCTGCATTCTGTTATCCTGTCCTTTTTGCACCATGTTTCTATTTGTCTGATCAATCTTCTACGAGAGAACCAGTCTAAATATAATTGCCTGTTAGTAAAAAATGTGGACTGATAAAGTTTGTGTTGAATAATCGTTTTTGTTTTTGCTCAATGTCAAGCTTCTAGAGTTAGTGTGAAAACACCTATCATTACTTAATTATAACGAATTAACCATAATTTGGGGTAATAAAGACGGATGAGGCTTTATAAATTTACTCTCCGATTTGATTTCTTTTCAACTAAGTACATAAATACTCGTAGAGCCAAAAAAAAAAACTGAAGTCATCTACACTAATTGGAAGAGATGTTGAATTTAGAGCTAGAAATACAAGTTAAGATTTAGATAATCTAATAGTAATAAAATTCTTTTGAAATTCTTTCTACCGTGTGTTTTATTTTATGGATGAACCCTAGTGGCAGAGTTTTTACATTGAAACTGTTTTATGTCTCGATAATTTTCTCTTACTTTAAGAAAACTCTTTAATAGACTAATAGAAAACGCATTCCTTGCTCTTAAATCTTACCATTTTATTAAAGCTAATTGTAATATTTATAATAGATAATAACACCACCGCCGGCATTATAACCAAACAACATTCACATTCACAGTTATTGTTTTAATGTTTTGGCACAGAAAGGATTTAATATGGAAATTGGCCATAAAATTCATAGCGCTTCCTTTTGTGAAAAAGGACCATAAATTTACCAATATTAACAAAACGGCATAGCAATACCCAAATAATTAAAAACATAGTAAAGTCATTATATTTATGGCCCGCAGTAAAATGTTAAGTTTTTTAAGTTATGCGATTAGCGTCAACTATTTATTGCCAGTATAAATCAGTTTAAAGATATTGATAATGTACATCAACCACCGTTGATGGTAAAATGCGAAACAGTTAGCCAATTAACGAGTCACTTTAACCGCTACCAAGATTTAATATTGCCACATTTTAGTCCTGGCCATTAAACACAAGGATGTTAAAGTATTCATTAAAATACCCCAAAATGCAACTAATGTGTTCAGAGATGTCGCGAAATCTTAATCACTTTCTTAATGAAAAGATAACAGCTTTCTTAGGAAAATATTAACATTCGCTAAATTCTTCGGGTGAAAGAAGCTTGATAAGGTCAAAGAGAATTTGTTGTTCATTTCATCTTGGGATCTTTAGCGAAATGGTTTCACATACAATGGGTTCCCATTATTAATTACGGTGCTAACACGAAGCGCCATCGCGGCGGTAGCTGGCGGGCGGGAGCGGGGGGTGCGCGGGCGCAGGGGGGTCTCACGACGCGACATCCACCGCGATTTATGTGTGGGAGCGGGGGGTCGTGACCTCACCACACGAAAATTATTAATTTCCTTCATAAATTAGCCGACATTCGCAGCTACCTAACTGGACTGTGGACCCGCATTGTTTCTAGCTGCACTGCAGTAATGCACTGTCGTATTGTATTGGATAACTGTTATACGATGCAATATGGATAAGCTCTACTCATTACTGTGAATGTTATCAGTGGAACGTGGCGCCAATAAAACCTTATATTGAAAACGTTGATTGTAATTTGCTAATTTAAATAAGTACGTGCTCCAAATCAAGAGAAATGTGAAGTGAAAACAGCACAACCGGCGGCGATTCGCCAAAAACGGTGTGACCGACGGAGCCGCCGTAGGTATCTAGATTGAAAACGGTAAATTAAATTACCGAATCACCGAACACAGTCTGTATTAATCTGAAATCTATGACCGAATCATTGGGAACTGTTTTCACGAGATCATGTAAAATTGTTCCGGCATGTGTAAGAGTGCGGTAAAAACAAAATTGGGCGGTCAAGAAACGATGTGACCGTGTTAGAGTTGGCGGTAATGCTTCTATGGCGTGCCGACACCATCTCTAATGTGCTTATAATGGCGAATGCCGACCAGCTAGTGATAAGTAATTGATAGATCAACTAGGAATATTCTATATCATTAACTTAAATCTCCCTAATATCACACATAATGCGTATTAACCGCCCAAGAAATAAGTGCCTTCTTGTATTAGCCTACCTGTATTTAAAAGGCTATAATGTATTGCTAACTTACGACTAATTGGCAGATAATTAGTTTTTAAAATTAAATTACGTTTTATATCTGACATAAGAGATTATGGCACTGAGAACCTACTGGCAGCGCCATTAGAAGAAATTAGTAGCGGAAGTTATTAATTCCATATTTATAGCCAATCAGCTTCATAGAAGCTCTTATAACTTAATTAATTTCACTGCATGAGTTTTGGCACGTCAAGCAGCAACATTTGTTATATTTTTTGCTTCAAATAGAGTAATACATATTTCTATTTTTTTTTCTGCCTTATAAAGACATTACGAGTTCATTTACAGAGAGCGTTGGTCATTAGATGAGTTTATTGTAACACATCATGTTTCGGAAAGAAACACTACGAGTAGGTTTTATAGACATGAAGCCGATCGAACATGAAAGATCAACCACTTATCCAATCCGATATACAGGTTTTTTACACTGGTTAATAGGTATAACCGTCAAAGTGATCAACAAATTTATGGTATTTTATTGCATTACCAACCTGTTTAAAATATTGGTGCGTTGATGAATAAGAATATTTTTTCAAAGAAAATACCGCTGCTGGCGCACAGTACCAGTAAGGTAGAGTAAACTGGCAGTTCTCGTTTCGAGCGGGTCAACGTTTCAATAATACGGTACAGGATTTTGAATTCTAGCCGCAAAAGTCTAGCTTATCTACTGTCCGGCGGGAAACATGAAAACATTGTTAGCGTCGTTCCAGACTGGAATGGCGGTTTAAAACAATTTGATGTGCCTATTGTAACAAGCCAATAACAATGCGCGATAAGTAAATACGCTTTCTATTCGAGAACGCACTAGTAAGAGTTTTATGCACGACGCAATTATAGGGTAACTATCGATGAGCATCGATCATCGAGAGAGTGCACGTCTCTAGCGAAAAACCTATTGTTTGGTCAAAGTTGTGCATATTTATGTCATGATGGGCCATTCACTAAATTATACGTTCTATCATGAGAAAGTAACGATCGGGACTCCGATCCGCGCTGTAAATTGTTTCCTCTTTGAGTGAAAGTAGACGGTTTTTACAAGTTTATTATTGGATGTACACCGACAGGAAATAAAGGTCGTTAAATTTATTATGTCGTATACCACATACGTCCGGTGAAGTAACGCAGCCTATTAGATTATATTTGCAGTTCAGCTATAGCGCTGGCTACGGCTCAGTTTGAGAGCTATCAATGTCAGAAGTACACGACCGGCTATTCCAGAGCAAATATCGTCGAATCTGGAACGGCACTTGCAGGTTGCGAGCACGAATATTACCCGGAGTGGGCGCGAATGTTCCGCTAGTGGTTTGGGCTACAATGTGGCAAAGTGTAACGAACAAAGGATCATTCGCATTTTGCGCGGAGTGTGAGACAATGCGCAGTCCAGGCGCGCAGCCACCGTAACGCGGGGTGAATGAATCCTAAATCAGTTCAGGCCACGGCCGAGCACCCATCTCCGCTCGGACGTTTTCTTGAGCGACTGCGCTGCATCGATTGAACCATTATCATCATCTATTCAAATTGTTTCATAATCGTAATTCATTCATGAGCTACGCTAGATGCGAGCATCGAAGGAAATGAACGCGCCGTGAGTAAATGGCCGAAACTAATTTTGGTACAACTATAATCAGCGACATACTGTATCTAATGTGGCTCACGTCGCTGGCGCCTGCTAAGTGCTCCTCATGAAATATGCGGATGAGGTCCTTGACTTCTCTAATTTTGATCACTGTATCTCGCGGCATATTTAATAATGAAGAAGAAAAATCTATAGAAGTCAGAATTAATCGTCTTTAAATTGAGATAAATTGCATAGCCACCTGTCTTCCAAATTTTTGGGCATTAGATTGATAAACATCTTACAGCTTGGACCAGTGGGTCAGTGAGACATTTTTATTATTCTTGGTGCGGAGGCGTTGGTCGTTGGATGTTGTTTAAGATGAATAGAGGCTAAAGTATGCTGATGAACGATACCGTGAGAGATTTCGGATCGCTGATCGCGGGATCTCGACCATTAAGGTTATCTCGGCCCGTTACTGGAGCAACATGCAAATTAATGCCTATGTACTTAAGGCTTACACCTAAATTTTAAGTATAGAGCCTGTGGTTTAAGTTAAAAGGAATTCTTTAAGAAAAACTACGAATTTTCTTTTTCTTCTTCCTGTTGTTTTCAATCATTAGTCCTTTAAGTGTTTTCTTTGGGCGTAACTACACCCACTATCAGCGCCGAAGCATCTGCTTTCGTACATCACGCAGTAGCGCGGAACAAGGGACACCAACCAACACGCCAAATTTCCCTGTGACATCATGACCCACCATCAGTCGTTTAAGTGTTTTCTTTGGGCGTAACTACATCCACTATCAGCGCCGAAGCATCTGTCTTCGTACATACGCACCAGCGCGGAACAAGGCAACATGAGCAACGCTGGGGGACAGTGACACGCCAAATTTCGCACCTAAATAATAAACAATAAACACCAATTTTGTTGGGAAACTAACTAGAGACATGTCATATTGTCTAGTGACGCAGCGACTCATAATATGGCGTAGGTACTTATAAATATATGTTTAAGTGCGCGACATTCAGAGCCAAAAAACTACGTGACCGATTCAGAAATTATTTTAAGATTAGACAGCAGACGTACCAAACATAGAGGAAATTGCTTATTCTCATAGGAAAACTAACCTCGGTCGAAGTCCGCAAAACTGGCATTTCATAGTAACAGTTCTACTTGTTTTGTATACTCAAAAGCCAGTACGATTGTTGGTTTGTCTATATTTACCCACCCGAAACGGAACATCTTAGTTTTGCGAACTCTGTTGTTTGCCCGACAGTTCAAATTGTATGCGCAGTCAATTCAAGGGCTATTAACATTTAATTTGATCATTTTAACGGTAGACTCTCAAATTAAACGTACTGTACTTACATTACAGCTTGCGATAATAATCTTCTTTTGCCAGGTTATTCGGTGATCAAACAATGTGCTTAAGATTAGATTTAATTTTCTTAAGAGAATTGTGGCCCGTTTTAGTACGTGAGAATTCTCGTACGTAATCCGACATAAGAAGTGCATTTACTAAATTATAATTCGTCTTAATAGGCACTTAATTTTGTTAAATAATGTTCTTTTGTGGATCATATAAACACAATATCTTTATTTTTGGGTTTTATCTCTATCATATTATTGAAAATATGCAAATATTTTTAAGTGGAATATTTACAGTTCTAAAAACTAATTAAAACCACAATATCTCCGATCTATGAAAAGATTATTGTTATTGTTAGACCCGGACAGCCTCTCAAGCTTCTATTTACTTTACAGTTTTTTCTCTTAGAAAGACTAACTTTAATCATTGTACTTCATCGACAGCGGACTGCAAAAACGTTTCCATTCACATCAATCAATTAAACAGCACAATCGATCACGTTCCTTTGCACAGTAAAAGTAAAAACATCATTTGTCAAGAGACAAGGAGCGTGAAACGAAACATAATTGAGTATTGTTTGAGCACGCGCCCCTCTTTCGGTGACGCTTTTTAAAAGACAAGTTGCCTTATAAAATATTGATATTATTGTTAGAAATAAAACTAGTTACTTCCAATCCAATACTATTTTCTTGCTTTATAGATATAAAAATAAAACCACGATTGACAGGACGGGTACTCGGGATCTCAGCTCGGGATGGTCTTTCTTCATAAAGTAAGATCCGACTTGTGAAACGCTACTAAATTTTGATTTTAAAAAACACTGTCTTGTTGCTTCTCATAAATATTATTTTAAATTATACTTTATGAAGAATACATTTTAAATGTTGAGACTTTTTATAACAGCAGCAGACCAAATAGATAATTTAAGAGTTAAACATTTGCATATTACAGTCATCATCATCATTCTAGTGTAGGTATTTAACAATTAAAACTAAATAAGAAAATGTATTTTTTGTGAAGTAAATAATGAGTAGGAAGTATGGTCCATTACATTTTAAGTTCTAAAGACAACCTTAAAAATTTGCTTTACTAACTATAGGTAGTATAGGTAGGTAGGTGCCTATGTTCTTTAAGTTCCGAAAGTGACTTCGTCAAAGACTTACTCAACTTTTTAGTCAGATACGAAATATATTTTATCAAACAGCTCCAGAAAACTTCATCATCAATACACCATAATCTCCCTAGTCTTATCCCGTATTTCACGGGGTTGGCTACAATTTAAAAAATGCTGATTCAATAGATTGGTATCTAAGTATGCAAAATTCAAAGAAAGAATATTGGCCGTCTATGGTAGGGATACTGTGACAAAACAAATAGCTAAAGATCTGCCAAGATCGTCGCCCACTTTATCTACATTCTACTCCGTCGTGTTGTCGTGGTCGGGGATCGACGCGTACGCAATCTATCAACGGATTGTATTGTATCACCTCGCTCCAAACTGTTCTTCTTTACGCACATTGATCAATAAGTAATGTTATTTCTCTAGCCTAGGTCTACTTAAAGAGTTTTTTTTGCTGTACCTGTTGTGTCTTTGTTTTCTATGTAATATGTCCTTTGTATTTTATTGTGTACAATACACTGTTAACTAAATAAATGATCATGATCACATTTGATTTGAAATACAATGTCTAATAAAAACTAGAAAAGCAAAATAGTAATAATGGAACGATAAATTATTCAATTTACAAAGTATGAATGTGATTTTTTAGTACTACTTACACAAATAGGCTTAATTCATAAAATATGCACATATACTCTATTTTGCTAGTATCTCATTTCCACGGGAAATTATATTTACTTACTTAAATATTTTAGTAGCAGATAAAACAGCAGAGAGAGAGCTTAATAAAAATAACTTGTAAAAGTTTTAGAGCACAGTGGAATGCATTTATAGATCGGTATGGAACAACCCAATTTATCTTCATTTTTTTGTCTCATAATGTAAACGACCATATCCGCGTGTTTAGCCTACGTAACTGTATTTAAATGGCACCCATTGTTTTCATCTTAAGTATACAGTTAGTCACCAACACTTAGACGAACTGTACATACAGATTTTCGGATAGATGACGAAGTGCGGTCGCAGTAATCAACCCAAATATAGATTAATAAACGCTCTTATGTTTGGGAAAAGCACTAATCATTGACACTGCTTCTTTCAGTTATAGGGTTAGATCAAGTTATAGGTAGATCATAAGTGTAGCAGAGAAAATTTTATGAGTCGTTTTTGACTGAAACTTAGGACTATGGACCATAATATTCTGGGTACTTTACGTACCATTTTCATGACTGACATTTATATGAAAACTTTCTACTCGACTTAATCTTGTATTGATATTAATAACCACTACATATGCCGCGATCTAAGGGCCCGAAATTTTAATTTTCATGGCTTTTTCGTATCACGTACCTATAAGTACGTATAAACAGACCAGCCTGTGCCATGTCTATCGTAAAGTAGCTTTAACACATGTCTTTTGAAGTGGCATTTACGTGGTTCATGGCCCGTAAATCCAAGGGATCCTTGGTGGTCGGCAGTTAGTTTAATTTATTTAACTAGTTGCATTTCCCGGAATGTAGGGGCGCAAGCCGTCAAAGAACCACGGCTTCTGGTCAGGAAGTAGTGCATGTGTTTTTTACAGGAATTAAGCACCGTGTTACGTATTATATTACTGCAGCGTCGAAACTAATTATTTTAAACGAAGCGAAGCTTATTGAATAAGAAAAAAGTTAATAAAGTATCTGGTTGCCATGAAAATGTACAGTCGCTTTCTACGGTTACATGGGCAAGTTTCAAGTAAATTTTCAAGTAATTTAGTTCAAATAAAAAGTGTCTAAAATAATAAATGATAATGGTGATGGTAAATAATTTTGAGTAAAATAGATAGAATTGAAAATCTGAAGAAGCAGGGTAATCCTTGTTCCGCTTATTGTATTAATTTTCTAAAAGTTTAAATTGCACAAAAAGATTAGGTAGCTCAGTTTACAGATACAATACAAATACCATCCGTCTATACCCCTTTGTAACCCCAGTCAACGCGGAACTTTTTGTATGTAAGACCTTCCTTCGTACCTACAGTAGCTGAAATCTGGCAGAGTGATTTAATTAAAGTATGCAGATTATAAAAAAAATATAATCCAAAAGTGGCAAAAATCGGATTATTGTAAATTCGTAATCAACATCGTTAACTTAGTCCTCCTACAAAATTTCAGCGACAGAGGAATTTTCCGAGTAATTTTCTCGTTAACTGGACTATCTAAGCGTCTCCGGTGACACTCCGGCGCCACTTGGGTGGTCCCACTGCCTGCCTTTCATTGCCCACTCCGACACGCCGCACCGAACTTACAAGCGCGCATCATTTATTGTTCACCGATCTACCAGATAAGCTTAAATCTGAAAATCTATATTAGTCAATTTGCATTATTGGATAAAAAACTTAACACGGGCACTAACTCGGCTATTTTAGTCGTGTTTCAGGAAACATTTCGGGATATTCGGGTTCCCTTCATCAGGTGAGAACGGAAGCGGAGTATTCGCCGCGTCACGCCTCGCACTACGGGTCTGAAAATACTTCACCTCACTGATGAATCACAATTTGAATTATTACTTTATAAAATTATATAGCTTTCACGCGATTTAAGGTGGACCCACGCACTACTTATAGGAGGAAAGTATGAATGGTAAATGCACTTGAACCTACTTTATGGTTATTCATTCATCATTTCATCCTCATTGGCTTCCTCATCTATACTAACTTAATAAAAATTGAATGAACGACATATCCTTTGAGATTCAAATAGGTACCAATGATAAACCGTCATAAAATATGATTAAATACAGCGAGCGATATAATTAAAAGGGCCTGAATAACCATCAGCCCACCTCGAAGAAAAGACCAAAGATGATAAAACTCGACATTATCGACCATACCTACTATAGAACAATCATTAACACCGATCAATAACTGTGCCAGTCGTAAATTCAAAAGAAAGTAACAGGGCTAATAAGATCGTTAAATCGGCACATATCACTGTATAGTAATTACCAGCTCGTAAAATTTTAACGTCTAACATAGCCATTCGCTCACCTAGATACGTAATGAACATTTTAACAACAGTTTTCAACCCGCTTCTTATTGGTAGTAAGGAAACAAAAATATACAGATACACCGCTTTAATAGTTTGCGTAGAGATTACTGCGGCTGTAAAGATGAAATACAGGAAAGAGGAAAGCGTTGAAATTGCTTCTCATGAGCATATCAAAGTGAATGCCAGGAGAGCCGCAGTTGGTACACAAAGAGCGTAGTAATTGCGGAGTTTAGGAGTGCAGTGGTAGCTCCGAGTGTGTCTGGTGGCCAGCTCTTGCTGATTAAGATCGTAGACAATTGAGGCGGAAGGACTTGCGCGGGAGCATGCATTGCGTACTCAGACAGCGCAGGGCCGCCGCCGGCTAAACGTCTTTGTCTAGGAAATTATGACGTTATATTCTAGCATGTTGTGTAACTTTCCTTTATAAAAAATGCCGTTATCATTAAACATATTTCTCTATGTTCAAGGAATGAACATAGTCAAATTAATGTCTGCACAAGATTAACGAGCACCCAAATCATAATTTAGCGGCATGAAAATTTTACATCCAGCACTATTTCGATTATATAATTATGAAGAAAAAATACAGATATCAGGTTAAATGCTGCAAAACATATCGCGGTGGTACGTCGTCGAGGTCTTCCCCTTCCAACGTTCCCACTCACACTCGCCATGTATATCTGTTTAGTTAATCTGCTTTCATCCATCCTCTCAACATTCCTTTTTCTATACCTGTCACTATTTATGTATGTGAGACATGGACAATGACCCAGAGGGGCAGGGAATTGAGGCCTTCGAAATGTAGGGATGGAGAAGAATGCAGAAAATCAAATGGACAGAAAGGGTAACTAACGAAGAAATATTGAAACAAGTAAAGGAAAAAAGAAGAATTTTGTCAGTAATAGAAAATAGAAGGGCAAAATGATGGGGCACTTGTTGAGACACGATGAATTTATAAAGGTTATAATGGAGGGGAAGATTGAGGGAAAGGGAGGAAGAGGAAGACCAAGAAGAAACTATTGTGACCAACTGAAAGAGAAGACGGGTGTGAAGACCTACAGGGAGCTAAATGACGTTGCCCACAGAAAGGAAGACTGGAGATCATTACACCGACAAGAGTGAAACTCTTAAGAAGATCATCATCACTATTTCAGACGAACTAAAACAAAAACAGCTCTACCACATTAACAATCATAGCACTGCTGCTTCTGCTAAAAATGATCGTTCATTTGCTATACTTACTCGCCTGATGGATGAGATGTCAAAGGTGCGTGTATTTTTTTAGAATTTTCAGGATACGCTGTTTCTTTTCTTTTTTGGCACATTTTGTTCTTGTTTTTGTTCTTAGCTTTGATCAGACGTGGCGAATGGAGAAAAATCATATTCAGCAGCAGATCTTTGGTTGTTCTGGTGCTAGAGCATTTTTGTTTAATTTTGGTTAAGACCGTCTTTTTTCATTGGTCTTAGAGTGCCACTAAATACGTCCTTCTACTTGGTAGCGTAGTATTTCAAACGCCCGAGTTTCAGTGTTGGTAATTAGACGCGGGCGGCGCAGACGACGGTATCGCGGCATCCGGCGCTTGCGCCACTATCATGTGAGAGATCGGCAGGTTTGTGAGCATACCACACTCGAGAACACCTACCTTAGATGTAGGCTCGTACTGACTCCCTATCTGTATCATTTCATCTAAAAGGTTATAATGCGGATTTTTACAGTGGTATAACTTGGTGATTCTATGTAAAAATACAGGCCAAGAGTGTGTAGCCATAAGCTTCATACTAATCAGTGGAGCATTTAAATGTATTAAATTAAGATATTTGTTTTAATTCGTGGCAAAAAACATATAGCCCGCCTAATGATAGGTGGCCTACCAAAAACACAATGAACATTAGTGGAACAGCAAAGTATAGTGATTATTGTGAGACCTAAGTTGGATTGTCTCCTAAAAGAAGAAGTTGTCCATATACCGAAAGAAGATCAAGCAAATATTCTATAAAAGGTTCTTTGGAGTCAAAACGACGTAGAATACCTTAAACCAGCCACTGTTTGAAATATGTTTAAGTTTACAAGTATATTAAAGCTCTATTAGATATAAGATATAGGTACAAGGTATAGGCTATGCAATAAGTCTTGGATAGAGTCTGTGCGAAAAGAGAACAGGCATAGAACTTGAAGGCGCGCTTTTGTATTTAATTACCCGTCGCTTGGTCGTGTGAAGTTTATGCCCAGATCTTTAACCTTAACCTTCTACATTAAATTTTGAAGGTTTTAGCTCAAAGACCTAGGCATAAACCTCACGCAACCAGCCGTGGGTTAATTAATAAAAATTTGCGCCCTCAAATTCCATGCCTGTTCTCTTTTCGCACAGACTCTACTACTAATGGAAGAATCTTATCATGAAACTCTACAACTTAACCTCGTAACTTTTTTCAATTATGAAACCTCTTACACAAAAGTTTTCGCCCATTTGTTTACTTCATACTTCAAGAAAATTTACCTACTAAAAATATATTCAGCTTCATGCGTACATTCTTTCCTATCAGTATAATCGATGTCTTATAAGACACCATGTATACTAATAGAATAGGCTTGGGAACTACCAAATTGTCGTAAAACAGACGTAAAGGGCGATCACGTAGCACTGCTGAAATCAATTCAGATTCATTAAGATGCAGATAGCAAGAAATGTAATGGAGGTTATAGACGCTTTATTTCACGACAGCAGTTTAACCATTCTTGTGTGTGTAAATGTACCTACATGCGCAATACCTTAGTGTGCGTGAGTTCGATATAATAACCGTTCATTACGCACACAAGCGCGCGTGTCTGTACGCACAACTACAAGTATGGTCAAACTGCAGTCGTGAGATAAAACAGCTTACAGACAATCTGCAGTAAAACTATCAACCGTTATTATTAATTAATAGTTAACGTTAATGTGGGTCTGTATTGTATTGGATGCAGACGGGTTATTTAACTATCTGTGAATATGGATTTAGTATCGGGTCAATAGGATAAAGGTCTTTGCACATTACATCGACTTAGTACCCGTCCAACTCCAACTTTTATAGAGCTAGATTTTGGAATGGGATGAGATCTACCTCCTAGTGGTGCCGGGCAACGGCAACATAGGCTTGCCTATGAATAAGTCCGGCTGAACCACCCCAACAAAGCAGTCGTAGGCTCAGCAAGGAGCCGCCTGGCTCGCGACCACCTTCTCACTGGAATCCGGCGCCAAATAGCTTGCTGTGTTCAGTCGGAGTAGTTACCGGTAGTAGTTACCTACCAGGTGCCATAACAGGCATCTACTTGGTGAGCTTGCTCCTTTGTCGTCTCTGTCACTGTCATCCCTGACCTTGTGTCTAGCTAGAGTCAAGAGCAATCCCATAAAAAAAACTATTATTACTAAGGTAAGCAAAGATTTTCATATTTTTGGGAACTGTGGGTGTAACGGTATTCCAACTTATAAAGAGTTTCATAATCATAACTATTACAACCCAAAGACTTTAGTTTTAAGTTAAAAACCACAAATTTATTGTAGTTACGCAGTTCTGTTACATTAAACTACTTTATACCGCATAACTGGTTCTCCGCTGCCGCAATGTTTACCGAGACATCGCTAATTTCAGCTCGTTTTATAAAAATCCAATTGCAATCGTAGTAAAGTGGGTTTGATTGCTATAGTCCGGCATTCCGGCGCGAGGAAACCACCAGGAAGAGCATCGAGGGATGCCTTGTAGGGTTAGACCAAAATTTTTACATAGCAAATTTTGACATTGGGAGCCATTTGGTTTTGCACAAAACCTGTCTCTTCTGTGATTTTACTATCATGAGAGAATAGAAAAAGACGACAGTTATTTTAGTTGAGAATTAGTTTCTTACAGAATGTAATTTGGACCAACTTTTCACGGGTGACAAAAGAACGGTTTCCAGTTTCCACTTAATACCAAAAGGCCAACCATGATATGAAATTTATTATACTGGTGATAATTTGTTGATGTTTTTATTTAGTTACGGAAGAAACTGCGAGGCTGAAAACTAGACTTTAATATTTAAACTACTCGTAAGTACTGGTTTTAAGTTTAGGGTTTGCTCTAGTTGGGGATTAAATTTTAACGATTTTGCATATTATAGAGTTTGTTGGATTTATTACTAGTCATTATGGCTATAAATGTTTAGAAATTTATTGTATTACAACATAACTGTATCTTGAAATGTATTGATCAAATAGAATAAGTTTTTCGCTAAGTAGGCATCAAAAGTTGTTTGGCAGTTCGGCGAAAAATGATTGCTTTTTCATACATATCGATTAACCATCAAATCTCCATTGACAACTTTTTTTATAAATGTAGCATTTTATACTGTCCAGCCCATTGTTCACCAATATTTTTTTGGGCGTCCTCTTTTTCAAAAGTGTCAAAAATTCGCATACGTCTTGATCACTTTCTTCGTTACCATTGTTAATAATATGATGAAATTCTTTATACGGGATGACATTTTCATCCTACCTTATAACATGGTCAACTTGTCACTGATATAACTTTTAAACTTTCTCGAATACTTATCATTTACTTGTTTCTTTTTAGTCAGGTTCAGCTGAGAGGCTGACACCATCTTCATTAAATAGCACAGAAATGTTAACAATGTTGTCTAGGATGTAGACAGTTGCAACCACAGGTTGCGACATCAGCGTTGAGAGGCTCGTCCAGCGCGAGCGCATGCGTGACAGCCCTTACTTACTCCTGTAACTGTTGATAATTAAGAGTGGTCACTAATGGCCGTGGACGGTAACGGCGCGTGTGCCTGCTCTGCTTCCGCGCTACGCCCCCCGATTGCCGGGTGTGGAGCTGAGGAGCCCCACGTCAATCGGCATTACTGCATCGACACTCCGATACCCAAGAATCCGAACCATGTGCCGGCCATAAACGAAGAACTGGTTCTAAATCAACCAACAATTTTATCACACTTGATTAGTTGATTACGCTGCGGAAGTTGTAAGCGAGATAGGAAAGCCTGTGGAATATTAAAAGCGCCACCATACAAAACTATTTCTGAAACAAGAATGGAATGGACAAAGAACATAAAGTTTATGATAAAGATTTAATATAATTCATGGAGGTCTTCTTTTGTGCAGCAAGAAAAGAAATTGAATGACGTTGAAAAATAACTTACGAGATTCGCTTTCGATCGTATTGCAAACATGAACTAAATATTTATGTGTATGTCTTTATTCGCTGTATCCACGCAAGCTTTCGTTAAGTTATCCATCAGACACGGGCACTTATAACGAATGTTCATATCATCGGAATTAAATCTTGGCCCTCGAGATGGGATCGTCGTATTTAGAATTCAGATGAGAAACGAACAAAGAGGTTGCGAGCGGTGTAAGGGCAAACTAACCGTTTAGTAGTCGAGCACATAGAAGGGCAGTGGCGCCGGGACCGCGGCACGGTATCCACACGATTGTATTTGAGGTATGCAGGGTTGAGTTATCGTCGCTCGTCCGTCGGGGCCTTTGCCTTCAGCGGCACTTCCGCGACCGTCGCGTGTCCCCGCCGATACTAGCATGACGCCCGCGGCCCTTTTGATAATGCTAATGTTCCTCCGATAGCCGGTGAAACGCCGCCTGATACCACCATCACACACAATGACCGCACCGGCTAAATGGACATCCACCGCACGCCGAGGATTCCTACCTCCAGAATCATAGATAGCGAGATTCACAGATACAGATAGCGAGTTTAGTTTCACGACACCTTTTGTGGCTCAGAATCGACCCTATCATTATCGTAGGCTAAACAATAAATTTGAAGATCACAAATAGCCATTACAGGCGTATGTATTAATGTAAATCAATGAAGCCATAAAGACAAATTGCCAGTTTACAATAAACAATGAGGTTGAGTGGCTGGCGCAAGCGCAACTAAGTGTACTGAATGGTGGGTTGTCATAATTGCCGTCATGTTGGGCGGCGACGCGGGACAATCGCTCGTAAAGTGACAACACAACGCAGAGCGAAGCGCTACGATGCTTAGATTAATCTTCTTTCGCACATACAGCGCTCGCACGCATTGTCGCAGGAAGCAATTGTGCGGCGACTGGCGGTGTTAGTGAAATGGTCCGAAAGTCGGTTATTACAGAGAAAGCGACGCCCGAGGGCGGACCGCCCATCCCCGGCCGAGGTGCCAACTTTAATTAACATCAATACAAACGCTCGCCACTAAAAGGAGCAGACGTGATATACGCAGCAAATTTATCTTAAACACAGAGCTTAGAAAGCGATTTGTTAGATAAAGTGGAGGTCTTTCCTGTGACGGCCGTTGCTGTTAAGGGATATCTAATAGCGTCTTCTTGCTTGGTGCGTATCGCAAGGCTGACCTCGTAACGAGATTTATGGTTACAAGAAACAGCCGTTGCTAGATATTAATATTATTTGAAGTGTATACGCGATCGAGATAAGGTCACACATGTGAACAAGGAAGCGCTGACTCTGCACACGAATATCCAAGAACTGCCGATCGATGTGCACAGATTAATTGATTAAACCGTTATGGTGCGCCGATGCAATGCGAAAATAATTTGATTATATTTTGCAGAATCGTGGTGTAAAAAACTTGTACCGCAAGGAGATGAGACGCGAGGTGCTTGACTCGGTGCAGCCGCGAACAATGCCGCCAAACATGAGTTGTATAATTTGCTCCCGGCCTGTAATCTAAGCCACATTATACACGAGCACCCAGTTTTTTATCGGATTATACTACAGCTTCTTAAGAGCTTTTCATATGGTACGTGCAATTTGCGCATCTCACGCCGATATATATAACGTGCAGAAATAGAGCGACAAGTGTAATTCAAACTACAAATTGGATTAAAAATGCTCGTAACGGATAGATACGTGAGAGCATTTGCAAAATGTATGCTACATGCTTCTAATAGCACAAAATAGCCTACAAATTTCGTGAGATTTGCTTGCCAATTGTTGTTCTTAGTCACGAAAAAAATCGAGGCTGGGTGCAAAAAAGGAAATTATAAAACTCTATATATAATGAGAGGTTCGTAGTAGAACTGCAAGGAGGGCATTCGGAGCGACCATTAAGAGAAACAACCGTGTCTTATGACGATCATTTATTGACTACTCATATTGGATATTACATACTAATTACTCTATACTAAACCTATGTGTGAGTGAGGTAGGTACGTCGCACACTACACCTCCCCTCTTTAAGAAAAAAAAAAAAAAAACATTGAAATATAAATCTTTTGTTTTTTTTTTTAACATCTAATTAACCATTAACCAATTATATATATATTTTTTTTAAGTTATTGAATTTTATGAAATAGAAAAATATTTTGGGTACGATAAAAAAAAAAAATATATATATAGATTAGTTTTCAAAAGTATGAACAAAATTTTTCCAATAATTTTTCTTTCTAAAATTTTTAGGAATTCACAGAAAATCTGAATTTTTAAATAACAGTCCTTTTACAATATTAAAATTAAACTGAATTTCAGTACATGGAATATCTTTATCAATATTATACCTAACAAATACTATGTCACTTAGTACATAACTGCTTATATTTCTTAACGTATTTATTTCTTACCTATTCTTATTACTAAATTTTAGGTTGACGGGTCTATTTCTTACATAGTCATTGATAACAAAGAACTTTAAGAACTTTATTTTCAAACATAATGTAAAAATTATACTGTCTGTCAAATATTGAAGTCAAATTGTACATCCCATATAATATACATGAAACTTAAAAGTTTCAACATAATTCTTGGATGTTACATTTTTGTCAAAATACAATTCCAATAAAATCATCTTCATAATTAAATGACATTTAGTTAACTGTCTTTATTAATGGATCTTAGTCCTATTTCTTGTCTATCTACTTGCAAGATATTTTATTTACTTAACTTTTATCATAAACTCTGATATAACCTCATGCAATGCATCTTCAATCATTGATAATCGATCATCGGTCATCAATCATCAGTCATCAGTCATCAGTCATCGGTACACATTATACCCTTTAGGTATTTAACTATTTGGGCTGGCCAGTCCCAATACACATATAAAACAATAATAATAATAAGAATAAGGTACTTAATACATGAGTCGACTCTTACACGTACTATGCGTGTTTATATTTTATTTAAAAAAATATTATGTAGACATCTGAGTGTCTATCATTGTTGTGCGCACAACTATTATTATAATAGGACCAAGGTTTAAGACAACTTGCCTCCAACAGTTTTAACATTTTACTGAAGGATCAGTCTCTATTTAGGGGTCTCGATTTAAGACTACAACATGATGTCCCCAACTATCTTCACAGAGGAATCTCGTTCGCACCATGATCAGATGAAGGGTCGGATCCCTAATAGTACCTTATCTGTGTACCGATCATTGATGTATTTATTACTTCCACTAACATCTTTCTTAACAATTTCTCTTCCAAAACCAATTTAATAACAATCTCTACGCATCTTAATTGAATTCCTTGGCTCAAATAATATGATTTTGCCCTTGGGTGATCAGTCCAGAGTTTATCAGTATTATTGTAACCAACTAATTCCCATTCATTAGACTATACTTTCACACCTGATCCAAATGTTTACTTTAGTCCATGCTAAATAAACTAGCTTTAAGCTCAAAATCTAAACAAGAACCAACAAATCTATTGTAAATGTAACTAATTGTACTCAAACGGCAACAAAAGATATTTAATACATTTACATACAGTACTATACCTACTATTCCCAGATTCTACAGAAACGTACCTAATTGCATTCCATCGATTGCAAAAGATATTTAACACGCTCCGAAAACCATCCAGTCAATAATTCCAATACTTTGTCATATTTATACATACTGAATAAATATTTTGTCATAATCTTTGTTTCTTCATTAACATCATAACATCATAGACTCTAAACATTTTAGACTTCAATAGAATTTATTGTGCTTGGATAAAAACAAAATTGACAAGTCACCGCTATATTTTTGAGCCTTGTGTACAAGATACCTTAGTCGTACGTAGCGCTTGTAATAAGTAAAAAGTTAAAGGTTAATTAACTGAAATTACACTTGTTGCAACGTTTTCATGATTCACTAATATTTCCAGAAATATAAAATACAATCAATGTCCCAAACTATAATAAAATATACAATATCCATCGTCTGTACTAAATACCGTGCAAGTTATCGGTAAATATAGGTACTACCTACTAGTAGGTTTAATAATATTCTAATCATATCGAAATTTAGAAACGTTACTACTCACTTAGGTTATTGTTATTATAACTATATAATTTAGTAAAAAGTTCTACGTAAGCAGATTCATTAGAGTAACAAAAAGAAAATTGCATCTGTAGGTACATCAATTATTTCTGAGAATATCAAAACATTTCCTCAAAAGAAATTTTACATCTAAGTAGGTACATTGTCATGAAAAAAAAAATAAAAAAAAAATTTGCGAATAGTTTTGTATGTGAATGTACCTATAAAATTATAATTAAACTGATGAAATTCTAACCACATTTACATACATTGATACAAACAAAATCATTCCAAAGTCTATTAATAGAAACATACATGTAATACAATACAAAGATTCATTCCTCGAAGACAGTAATTAGAAACCTTGTTGCTTAGCAGCTGTCCTCGATTTGAAAGTTATACCTACGCGTATCGTTGCCTACGCGTAAAATGCAATTTTGATTTGAGTTGAGCACTATACGTAAATAAGAAAAAGTTTATCAATTTGACAATATTTATATTGCTTTAGGTATATGTATGATTTAATAAAACCACTTTGTACTACTTATGTTAAGTTATCTTTCTGTTACAAGAAATTTTACCACAAACTAGGTATAACATTTTTTTTTTTTAAGAATCCTTTGCTATTGCAACTTATTGTTGGAAAAAACTACATCATTATAAATTGAAAACTAATCAATGAATTAAATTGATGAATAATACTAATAAAATACAATATTATGTCTGAACAAATGTTTCAAAATAATTTAATACCTAAATAACAAATGTTACTATTTTGAGTTCAAATTCAAATACATAAGAAATATATTATTATCAACATCTATACTGCCTGTTGTGTGCACATTATCAAATGCATCGAAAACGTAACAAAATACATAAACAAGTACCTACTCAGTAAGTTTTTTTTTATTAAGGAAATGTAATCTTTAGCAAAGAAAGTTTCTAAACAAATGAAATCCTTATGTATTTTCCTACGAAATCTACATACTTAGGTACAAAAACAACAATCTTCACTCGGCAACCAAGTCAAAATTGCTGACCATGCTGGATGTTGACATACTTACTTACTGCATAAAGAGACACGAGGCATGACAAAGACAAAAACATATTTATTAGAATGAGAAACGAGATAATTTAGCACACGTGCATAGTCACGCCCTTATTTTGTATAGGTTAAGCAGAACGTCAATGGGTTCATTCTGAAAGGAAATTTTCTTTACGTCTGACAAATTTTGAAAAAAAAATAAAATAAATTACATAGTTAATTTTTTTTTTTTTACTTATACTTTCAACTAAATGGTTCAAATTATTATAATTATAAATATGATATGTGAAATTTTGACATACTTAAAAACAATTTAGGTAGGTACATATATGAATATAATAATATATGACATAAAATGATTTCTATTATTGCTTGCACATTTTCTTACAATTCTTTCTACAAAAGAAGCTTTTAATTTCAACTCTATCAAAACTATATTTTTGTATTGCCCATTCTTATCATTTCTATAATTAATATTGCTAATACAAGGGCTACCAATAACACAGAAAACTTGTACGTACGATTACGGTCATTAAATTTTACGAAAAGCTTGCAAATAAACCCGTTCAACCTTTCTTACTTAGGTACTACGTCTAGCTTTTATAAAATAATTATAACTACGACATTATAGCTCTATCTGGTATTTTCTTGATAGGAATTGCAAGATCACAGCGTTGAAATTTTTGTTAGTGGGTATGTAGTTTATATTGTTTCAAAGAAAATAAACAACAGTTTAACTTTTAGTTTTAAAACCATTAAAAACAGAATAAAACAGTTATTTCTCATGAAATGACAGATAGATATTATTTCGCAAATAATTCTTAAAAATACCTTTAATATTCTTCCTATTTTTGTACATGTATGTAAAAAGGCTAAGGATAAGGGAATCATATTCTGATAAACAAAAATGCATTATCTCTCGTTAGGATCAAATTAACTAAAACAGAATATGGTTATCAAATTTATTGTTTCCGTTATTCTTTGCCCTATAAAATAACTATGACTTACATAAGATAACAAGTTTTTTTTTTTTTCTTGTTTTTGACGACGCGCTGCAGTCGCGACGTTTTGTTTTTTTTATTTATGTACTAATCATTTTATACTCATTTGTAGTTTAATTTAAGGTAATACTTATAAAATAATAAATCGTGAGACACTTACGCCATTTTAACCGATTAGCCGATACGATGAGAGTTTTGATGCCAAAAATGTCCATCCATGTTGAAAACCCATCAATGTCCTGATTGATAACATCATTCTCTATACCGCTACACATTTACGTTACGTTGGCTACGATACCGTAAGTCGAAATCACTATTCTTTTAACGCAAACATCTCCCGGCTGCTAGCGTACAACCGTCCTCGGGACACCAACATCACCCGGCACCCTGCAACACATCCTTCTACTCTCGACCCCAACAATCAACATCTCCCGGCTCCCAGCATCTCTACTCATCCTTCTACTTGACTTCAACAACTGCAATCGCTCCCGGCGCCAAACCACAGTAGCAATTATCCGATGTTATTTTTTATCTCTTATTCTGATTTTTTCAACCCGGCACCTTCCAATCCCACATGTTCCTTTTCCGTCGGTCAATTCTCTGCTTTCTCCATATTATTTAGTTAGGAATGGCAACTATTTGAAAGAAAACACTAGCCTGTTGCAGATGCACATTACAAGCGCATTTATGATTTACGTGGGTTAAAGTCTTTTCCGGTTCACATTATTGTATTATTAAAAAAAAAATATATATATATATATATTGTAAGTAGGTATATTATTTAGGTAGGTTAGATAAACACTGGGTAGTTTATGTAGTCCTTATAGATTTAGATAGTTTTATTAATGTCATAATTTTTTTTTCCACTTTTTAATGTTCAGATTCATTACGTAATGCGCAGCACTCAAAAAGTACGAAATTTCACACAAAATGTTTTTCTATTGTTCATTACATTTTACAAAACATTATTCGCGCTGCGCAGCGCTGCCCGTATAAGGCAGCACTGGCACGGGTCGCCATGCAAGGAGGGCATTCGGAGCGACCATTAAGAGAAACAACCGTGTCTTATGACGATCATTTATTGACTACTCATATTGGATATTACATACTAATTACTCTATACTAAACCTATGTGTGAGTGAGGTAGGTACGTCGCACACTACAGAACAGTGATGGTAAAGTAATAACGGTTAAAATCGTCCAAATTCCTGCATGCATCGATCTAGCAGGTAGTTAGGCACAGCGGTCACGATCACTCGTACGAACCCGTAGTGAAAACATTAGACGTGTGAACCCATAATTTTCTACAAAATTTTAGAACATTGAACTCGGGTAATTTAGTAAGTGGCAAGAAAATGAAGTGAGCACTTAAAGTACACAGGTAATTTTTGCTACATTATAAACTGAAATGGTGCGGTAGGCTTGTGGTTTACTGATGACATGTTTTCTTTGCACTCGACAGTATGTCGTCACCTCCTCCACCTCAACTCATCGCATCATCGATGTAACAGCACGCTTTCCTCAGTCGTGACATTTCTATTGGCACGTGACATCGGCTCAATGCTCTACGACAAAAACTGTGCTTTGTCCCCGATTATCGTCCAATGGCAGATTGATTCACGCACTGTTCTCGTGAGGTCAGGGGTTAGGAACATCTCGATTGGTTCAGCTACGGTAAATGAAACATAATTTTTATTTAAGAGTCCTGTTCAGTTATTGCGACCAGGAAAAGGCGATGAGAATATTGAAATTTGTAATCATAGCAGTGAAACGTGACGTCGGCCGACAGTTAGGCGCGGTGAGTTGTGGGCAGTGGAGGCTCGGGGGGCTCGGGGGGATGAGTGCGGACGTCCAGCGGGAACCGAGCGCCTCCACGAAAATTTATTTATCGGGTATCGCGCGGCACATCAGCGCCTAGGGACAGGCGGGTTGGAAATTGCGGGCGGGCGCGGCGAAGCCGATGCGCCCGTCGATACGGGACACTGTTCACTTCCTAACATAAATTCGGTGTACGGGAATCGGATATTATTATTCAATCGGACGATCGAAGTTCGCGCGGGGGCCATAAGTCACGGCGACGCGAGCGCCGGCGGCCGCCGTGAGCGGTGGCGCACGACCGCGATGCCATCGCGTCTGCGGGGACCGCTAACCGCTAGCTCGGCATTAGAAAACCTCCCTTGCTCAACCCGCTTCCGCTGCCGCCCATGCGCCCGCGCACCGCCCGCTAACCACCTCCTGTCCGCGACCGCAAGCTAAGCTTCCGAGAAACATATTAATTGGATAATGACCGATAAATTAATTATCGCACGTCGATACCGGCCTGTGGCGCCTCTATGCTCGTACACAAACTATGGTTGATAAAAATTTACAACTATCTGCTAAGTAAGTAAGTAATAAGGATGACACTTTACAATAACCGCAAATAAGAGACTATGGCATTCTAAGCCTTTATTTTCTCAAAGATGTAGTTTTTTATAGTTTTTGTAGTTAGATACAATGTGAATACAACACATGTAAGTTTAATGTTAGAGGAAAAGGAAGACAATCATTAATCATTCTGTTGAAGATTTGTAAAGTTCAATGAAAGTATTTACAAAAAACGTGTTTCTCATTGCTCAGTGAATAAGGGTCAATTTGGCAGGTTATTCTTGACATGTGAATGGCTATTATTTAACCTACTTCCGAAAAGCAATTTTGGTATTCCACCTACTGAAGTTGAAGTAAATAACAATGACTCAGAAATTTTGCGCTTCACTCTTGACAAAAATATGCTAAAAAGGCCACAGTGCTAGAACTACAAATAGTACCTACTTACTTTTTACGTACGAAATTGAGATTACAAATAGTACTTTTTTTGCAAATTAAGAAACGAGACAGCTGAAGATGAAAGTAAGAGGTACGGCACGACATGTCGATTGTATCAATGTCAATCTGTAGAGGAAATGCGATGGCGTGCGGAATCTGATGGTGCGTCAAGCCTTTGACCTACGCTGGCTAATAGGTCTGTCATGTAGCGGGGACGTACGGCGCAAATTTTGAATGGGCAGTTAAGGAGAGGTCTGCCGTGTCCCGCTGAGACTAACTCGAGGCACCGAGCGGCGCGCACGGCGAAACCACTTCATGGAACGCGCTACATGGGAACTGGAGACCGCCGATACAATGCAATGTCCAGTGGGGCAGGTGTAATTCAAAAGAACAATGCTACAATATTCTAGGAATACACTAAGTATGAGTGCTAGTTTCCAGAACGCATCTAACAAACTCAGTAAAATCGAAGACCAGTAGGTACGTGATCCAGATGTAAGAGTCAAAGGGGCATCTTCTATTCAAAGATTCAATATTGCGATTTAGTCACGCACTCTCGCAACAAAACAGGGTTCACTGTCCGAAACTATCGCAAAAACGTCACCCAATTTGGCTACCAGAGGCTGTTCCAAAAACTCATCGACCATTTATAATTAGTAATTAGGTTGCAGGAATTTTAAAAACAACGTAAAAGTTCCGTTATTTAAATATGTTTTAATAAGTCGTAATCCAAAAATACGTTTCTCAGATAAGGTGTTCCTGTTGGCAAAAACAAACCGTTCGAAACTTTGTGTGGGTACCTCTAGCGCCTATTTGCCAAAACCGGATCAATTCGCATTATGAGTTTCCATTATGAAAATAAAAAACGCTTTTTATGATAATTCAATAGCTTCATAACCAGTTTGCTTCATGTAACGGCTCTATAATATATGATTATGATTGAAAAATAATCAATATGATGAGATAATTACAAATTAACATACCTACAGAGAGGACTTCAGACTGATACCATTAGTTATGTTTTCAATTAGTTTTATTTTGATAATATTCAGTTATCATTAGCTTCTGCTCTTTCATTACCTTCGGCATTTTTGAAGCTACGAAATTAATTTTGCAAATGGGTTTTTAATAGTAACAGTAGCGTTTACCGTTATACAATCTAAGTTATGAGTTTTCTTCTATAGAATAAAGAACTAGGATTTTATGAGTTGTGGTTTTTGCAATATTGACTCGCGATAAGTTCGGGTCTTAGACCGTAGGTTTGAAAGGTCATGGGACAGCTAGGCCCGTCTAGTCTAGCAGAAAGAAACGACTCCTGCGGTGCGTCTAATTGATACCAGTAGCGAATTGTAAGCATGGCCATTAGATAAAATAATGAGCGAATAAAATTACCCTTTTCGCCATTGTTACTGTTCCCAGTTCCCATATAGTTATAGATTAATGCCCCGAAACATTCTACGTAAAATGAAGAATCTAAAGAATTATAGTTATAAATAGCGTTAAAGTATAGTGGTTTTTGAAAGGAATTTTCACGATCGTTTTATTTATTACACCGCCTATCCTTTTCGTGTTTTTATGGTAGAATGTGCTGCTAAAAGTGTCTTGCTTTTCATATATGGTCAAATGTGCAACTTAAAAGCTTTCATTGGCATTTCAAATATTTTATGTTATTTTAAGGACTATTTTTACGATAATAGTATCTTTCGAGCATTTGCATACGTTTTCTGACAAAATAATAACAATATTTAAATATATTACGGTGAATTAGCTGTGCTTTACGCCTGAAAAGATCTTGAAATCGGACTTGCGTATTGCGTTCGCAATAATTAACTAGGTACTTTCATAGGCACCATATTTTAGTAATATTTTTGTCATAATTTAAAAGCATTATTAAATTTAATTTAGATTGAAAGCTTTGTGTTCTGTTCCAGGTGCGTTTATTTATGGGATCTTGTCGTTGGCAGTCAACGTGTCAATAACGAAAACAGTTATACAGATAGCGTTATAGCTATTTGTTCTCAACTCAACATGTCACATACATTTTGTTAACAAAATTGCTCTTAGCCTGACAGTAAAATACTCAGAACCTATGATTAGTATTATTTTATTACCTACAAGAAACAACTTACTGGTATAATGTTTGCAGGTAAATGATTAAGAACCATAATTGCTGGGATTTTCACATAAAACTCAATTCGTAATTTCTCATTATCTAAAAGGGCTTGACTTAAGTTCATTTGGTACAAATAGTACCTAAATATGATTTTACAATCCAAAACCTGGACATAGACGTTTGATCCAGGCAGGTACTGCCATATACGCTATGATGACAAACCCACGCATTCGCAATCGTCTCGAAGTCATCGGGAAATACTCTTATAACACAATCAGGTGATTCAGTCTATTTACTTAGTTTTAACCAAACTGGAAAAAATATCACGAAGTCGCCTAAGAAGTGCATCTCCCTCCATGTGAATCGAATCCAAACATGCGGTTTGAGATTCTCCGACTCATACTACTAGATCACAGAGACAGTATATTGTCCATGATCCAATCAAAACTATAAAGTAATCAAATAATACAAAAAAAAAATGTACGTACCAATAACATTAATGCATTTCTTTCACTATGAAACAGCTCGATAGCTTGATGCTCGCTCACGGCGCGGTCACGTATACTTGCAACACCACACTAAATCTCCCGTTATCAATGCACCATACAATTATTGCACACCGAATGGATTCCATCGAACGTGTATTTTAATCATGAAAAATGATCACCGTCTGTGGGCCGTTTACGACTTCAACATTCCAATTTGTGTAATTATAAGCGTTGGTGCACTTGCTTGTTTATTTCGGAGCTAGTTTGTTGTCTGTGGTTTCGTTCGCGAGTGTTTGGATTTTAGTTTTGGAAGATAAAATATTTATTCGGGGTTAGATGGATCGATCGAATAAGAGACACAAAGCACAAACTGAAGAGCATAGGTACCACTCCAGTGGAATTGGGGTGGACATGACGACAGAAGGCTGGATGATCTTTTGGCAAAAATAACACAAATTGGGGCTCTCCAAATGCTAGCCAGATATTATGTTATCTTCCAGAAAAAAAGAGGAGAGGAGGAGAAGCAGTCGCCCAAAACCGGATGGAAGCGGCTGAAGACAGAGAGAAATAGAAGACAGGGGTTTACTATAGCCATGCGATGGGATGTTTGTTCAGTTTGTAGGCTTGTAAACTGTAAATTTACAGGCTTATACAGGCATCTTCATTATCCTAAAGTAATTTGTACAAACGCACATTCCTTACGTTTTAGATATAGATGCTAAATTTGCCTTGTATGTGCGTATGGTACCTATACTCGTGTTCTATAAATAGATACTTTGTGTATTTTAAAACGGTATTTTCTATCTCTATTAACATTTTTATTGCTCGTATGGAAAACTCTAAGTGAACATTTGCCTACTTCCAAGTTTGGTTTATGTTTGTACTAAATAGGTAAAGTTTTATTTTATGTTTACGTCTTGGTTGATTGATACATACATACATGAAATCACGCCTTTATCTCTAATGGGGTAGGCAGAGCGAAAACGACCGGAAGGTCATTCCGCCACGTCTGACAAGTTTTGAGGGTTATTTCAGATGGTCATGTGTATTGCTATAGTGACAGGTTGTCAGCCCATCGCCTAAATTGCTATACCTACATTAAAAGCCTCGAATCCCTTAGCTGGTTTTTACAGCATGCCCGGGAGGAGATGCAGCTGGCACATTCTAAGTTTTTCTTTCACTCCCAGTCAGTGGAAAGCTCTTATTCTTAAACGTATCAATCAGTCAATCTTCTATGCTGGACTAGCAAAACTATTAACTATCTAGTCAAGAGTGATTAAAGCGTAGCTGCAGCTTCCGTAATATTTTCGAGATTTCGATTTTCATTTCGCATTTTATGCAGGATGCTATAACTTCTGACTAAACTTACAAAATGAAATATAGAACTGCTCCGCCTGATCGATCTGTTGGTTTGTCTCTTCATAGGTTACTGCTAGAGTTGTAACTATCTCCCCAATGGAACATATACAAACAAGCATTTTTATCAAGACGGACCTAATTTTGCAGATGATTTTTAATGGTTTAAGGATAACCAAATAACCTAACGGTGAAAATACTCCTACATGTACTTATGATCAGAGGAATAAAAAAGGGACTAGAGGAGTTTTAAGTCACAAAGGTAGGTTTGAACTTGAAGTAGGCCAATGATTGACTACCAGTTTAATTGGTAGGCCAATGATTGACTACCAGTTTAATTGGTAATAATGGTGTAGTGGATAGGGCCGCGGCCTTCTGTGCAGGAGGTCGTGGTTCGAATCCCACCACGTAGTACGTGGCACGTACCAATGTGTTTTTCGGTTTTCGATTTTCATATGTACGTTTATTCGGCGCTTTTACGGTGAAGGAAAACATCGTGAGGAAACCTGCACACACCTACGAAGAAATTCAAAGGTTGCGTGTAGGTAACCTAATTTAGAATTTGGTCTGGTTTCCCTTCTGGGTTGCGGCGGTCAGATGGCAGTCGCTCTGTGTAAAAACCAGTACCCTCGATCAATCCCCTAGATTAGGTAGCCTACCCCGTGAAATACGGGAAAAAGGCTAGGAAGATGATGATGAATTGGCAATCATCGGTTAATAAACTTGAATAAATTATTAATTATTATGTTAAGATCAATGATGTGACGACCAATTAAAATTTGTTACGGCGGGTCATCAGCAAAAGCAAAGTGTGAGAGAAACTATTAAATTAAATGTATAGCCTAGGTTTTACATGGAAAATCGAAAGAAAAACATTACACTAAGAAAGTAAGGAACACACCGCCTATTAGCTCGCCTATTCTATTGACTTGGTCGTAAGAAGTTTATGTCTCTTAAAGTTTAATTCTCTTTCACTTGGAGGAGTTTAAATAGGTCCTTAAGCCTTATTAGAGAGGAGGAAAAAAGGAGGTCCGGAACAGGGCCAGCGTGCTGACAGGGCCATTAGAACAGTGAGAGAGCCCTAAACGGTTCACATAGAACTAAAATATACAGAAGGGACATTTCGTACTAAAAAAATATAAAAAAGAATTATTGGAAGTATTGACGATTTGTAGATTGGGTTACGCAAGGGTGAGAATCAGAGTTATAATTTTGTGTTTTGTGTGGTTCTTACTTTCATCATGTATTGTAAACTGTCCCATTTTGGCGTAGCCGTATATCTATGCTAAGTCGCATCTTCGCAGTATTCTTCACTACCGTATTTAGAATACAGAATAGACATATAAAGTACGGGCGAGAACCCAGATACTTATTCTGATCGCGAACCGTTACTGTGTTAGGTCAAGCAATACTTCAGAAGGCATAAAAATATCGTCAATATAGTGGGCCATTACATCAACGACTGATTCGATAGAAGAAGACCAAAATATGGTTGTATTTATTTTTGCTTTGACATCCAAGATATCCCTGGAAGGACGAAGTCACCAAACACCTGAAAGAGCTGAAGGTTCCCGACTGGTGTGACTTGGCACAGAATGGCAAAACATGGCGCACTTTAATGTCAGAGGCTAAGATTCACTTCGGGTCGTCTCTGAGCCAGCGAAGTAAGTATCTTTGCTCTGTGCTTATGGTAGCGTGATTGGTGCTCGTCCAATTCCATACCAAAATATCGTTATACATAGAGGGTCGTTAACAATCCACTCTATAGGAGACCAAAATATTGTTGTATCTGTGCTGTATGCTGGGGGAGAGTAGCGTGAGAAATACGCCCCGAGTGGATGCCGGAGCGTGCGCGCCCAATTCCTTATGCAAATGCGCGGGCGCCTCTCCCGCCCTTTGCGCCCGCGCCGAGCAACGGCAAGCCGGTGAGACACTGAAGGGAAAGTTGCTGAGAAGGTTATCTCTTCTAATTTGATTAGTGTTTTTTTCTGTTAAGGGGATTTTTGTCATGGTAGTGCTTGGGCGCCTCTGCCGCCCTATGGGCATGGCCCGGGCCGGTGAGCCAGTGAAGGAAAAGTTGCTTTGAAGATTTTTTTGGATTATAGAGTCCATAAAAGTGTCCCCTTAAGTATCTAATTATTATAGTGCGTGTGTTTTCGTGTAAACGCAGGCAGACGTCTCGTTAAGATGGAGAACCTAATGAATTTAATTTATAATTCTCTGACAGATTTGAGATAAAGTTTAAATACGGTTAAAACTATTTAATTGTCATTTTTATCTTTATTTTCCCAAACTTGAACTTGATATTTAGTTAATCACTGCTTTCACTGACCTAAGAAGCTCAGCTAGTGGAAGCTTGCCTGCGATGCAAATGCAATGCAACTCTCACCTCGATACGCTTTATATGTAGACTAGCGCCAATAAAGCTCACGTAGCCCTGTTAACCCCCCAGTCGGGATTTTGCACGGTCAAACTCTTTTATCCACAACATTAGAAGAAAGGCTCTTTTGCTTTTTAAGGCACTTCTCAACAATAGGGCATTATAACTACAACAGCTCGTTACCATCCCGAAGATCTCATGTCGCGAAATCGCCTGCCTATTATTGTCCAGCGTAAGTGCACAATAAGAGCAAAAATTTGCGAACAGGCTCTTTTTATCGGATATACCTACAATCTACATACATATAATGGAACAGTCGGTGAGAAAAAGGGGCGTCGCCAGCTTTGGAAATATTCATATCGTGTCGAGATCTACTTCTGCGTAAACCTGCTTCGTAATTTAGGAGCCGTGGCTTTGGTTAACTGTGTAGTATAGTTCGTATTGCAGGCATTCGATCAAAACGTCAGCGCGGGGCATGAGGTCTCCAGGTTAACTGAGTCGTTACACACTAGTCAGCGCTCTGTTAGCGGCCGGGGGCGCACCATGATGCGGCGCGGGCATGCGGCAGACGGGCAGCAGATTGAATCCGACAGCCGCAATGATATTGTTGGAATTACAAGCGTTTAATCACGGCGAACGGTTTGGAGCGTCGCGAGCCGGCGTCGGGCCGACAATGGCGGCGCTGTCACGCCGAACCGAATGCTGGATCCCGCGCCCGATCACGACCGCGACATCGGGAATCAATAATCGAATGATTTAGCCACCGCGCCGCGTGCGAACCTGATTAGACACGATAATGCCTGCCGCATCTCAGCTTGTGGGGCGATAGGTTATCGCCGTTTCCACTCTCATACAACTGTATTATTTCTGTAGATATCGAGTATCGTCTAACGGCATGACACATATTTTTGAGCGATATCAATCTCATGAAATCGCGCACGACATTCTGATTTACAGTAATATGTTTGTTATCAATGGTCATAAGTTTCCATTTACGGCTTCGAGGTAAGAGAACCCTATACACAAGTCATGTGGATATTGTAATAACAGACGTTGTCGTGATTGAAGGTGGACATTTCGTCGATACCATCTATTGGAAGGATGAAATAGAATGAATAGAAGCAAGCTGCAATTATACAATGGCAGTTTTCATTACAACTGTTCTGGCCTGTCGTCGTAAATGTCATAGAGAACAAACTAACTCGAGTCTTGTTTGCAAAGGTGGAAGGAACGAGCTATCAGATCAACAACCGTTAACGAAATTCAATTGTTGCAAAGTGTTGAGCCATTAGTTTGCAAAAGTGATGTTTTCCTAGATTTCTCGTTCATAACTCATAGCGGTTCGTGAGCACATTTGCATCAGTATTTGACAACATTTGTACAAGAGAACATAACTTTACGGGGCGGTTAACCTCCATCTCACGGATCCAGAACAATTTGTATTCCAAGATTTATTTTGCATATCATCAGGTGAGGGGTCAGGCTTTAAACTAATGCACTGCAATACGTGTGCACTGTGCATTCACATCACGATGTTTCTGGGCAAATTGTTTTCAAGTGTAGGGTATTCTCTTGTTTCAGAAAAAAGAAGCCCCATCTATCCTGGGCAGTGAAGTACCCACTCATCATTGACTTAATGCCATAATGAAATTACACAATGAGAGCGGATCTGCGGGCCGCACTTAGCTGGAACAAAGCCTAATTACATTTCGTGAGGTATCAATGAGCGGCGCAATTACGTCAGAGGGCTCTATGCAATCGGTGCCCACTGCCCGGATATTTCCCGGGTGTTTCGTCGACGTATCTAGAATAATCTACCATTACCATGATTTATGCCGGAGCGATCACAGGCCGGGAGGCTTAATGACGGACGGCTGCCCTCCCAGCGGTGCACATATGGGTCCGCGGACTGTAATGAGCGGGAGCGTCGCCTCCCCGGAGCGATGCTCTGCAATATCGCAATCCGACCATGCACCCGCCTGTTCACCTAAGACACTAAGAATCTAGAGTACCATTTACGCCCCGCGTATTACTCGCATCGCTCTATCACGCACAGTATCAGAATCTTGAAGCTGGCACACATACGCAAGTGCCGTTTCTGTTTATACAGTTTATCATTTTCTTTACTAGAGAAACCACTCAAGCGTTTTGGTTGCGGGGTGCAAAGTGCACCCGCGGGGGCCGTCCGGCCTCGACTATCGCGGCACAACTACAGCCACATACGTCACCCGACAAAGTAATGGGCCCTAACCAATTTATTTGACGTGAATTGAGCACCGACATCAACATCCACGCAGAATACTTCGCATGTCACCCGTAACGGTTCATAGGTAAATGACATTGAATAAATAACTGTTATTGTAAACATGTCAACTGAAAAACTACAATTTATAATTTATTTTATCGATACCAATTACCATATGCAAATTTACTCAATAACTCGCACTGGCTTACGAAAAAAGGAACTGATGATGTCATTGTTGAAAGAAGCAAAATGTGTCGATTATTCGAAAAGATCGAAGACGGTCATAACAAAATCATGAGTTTTAAACGAGCGTGTTGAAAGCGCAATTTATCTGTCACATCGCCAGACATATTTTATTTAAAAAATAAAATAAAATTGTGTCGGTCTGCCGAGAAGAGTCTCACAATAAGAATAAAATATGTATATTTATTCAATTAATAGTAATTTTAAACAGTTACCCGCTTCAATTTCGCAGCAATTCACCCCCATTAAGATTGTGCATTTTGTGTGGACACTTTAAACGCGTTCAAAAAAGTTGAGTTTCAAATTGCGGGACGTCTAGTGGCGTATCATTACAACCCTCAGTAATTATCCAATTCGATGGTCGTTAAAATGTCTGTAATTTTCGAACGAGCTGCTCGACAGCGGCGTATAATGAACGAAAATAATAAGAGTGGTTTAGTGCAACACTTTAACCAATGTGTAGGTACCGCCTGGCTATGAATATACAATATAAACTATTAAAGTGCAAAAATAGATTTGAGCTTGAGATGCGCAGAATGTAGTGCAGAATGTTGGGCAATAAAAAGCTGAGGCGTAATTTATTGGGTTCGCTTGTGTGTGATTGTAGGTGCGGGAGTGCTGTGATGTCGGGTGGAGTTATTCGTGAGCCGTCACAGCAGCTCGCTGCGTATTCCATCACTATCGTAATTCCACAATTAGTTCGACGCTGTCACTTAGCTTACGAATTACAGCACCGTCTCCTAGCTGGTATCCGATAGGCCCAATAATTTCCTTCCAGAGGAATTCGACAGCTGTCCTGAGAACTACAGTATATTCTCATAGAGTCGGCTATAAACAACTTTTATGTGGCAAATCGCAATGTTTGCAGACACTATTTCCTGGACCGTAAAAGAAGCGTGCGTGATGAATCATGATGAAGTATTTTAGTGATGAAAAACCATACTAAGAAAGGTAAGCAATTAAGTTTATACTGGTAACAGAAATGATTATCCAATGTTATAGTTAGTTGCTGGCAATTCTAAGCACCGTTGCGGTAATAAAGCATAATGAGAGTCGAAGTTTGCGACTATTCAGTGGACAGTCGGCCGCGGCTCGTTAATTGTCAGCCATGCCATGTGTCGCTCAGCTATAAAGAAAGTACCGTTTTATACGGTAATCATAGTCCAGTGGTTGTCCCATTTCACGTCAAGGGCTGCAACAGTTCGGCAGTGTTGTAAATCACTAGGCGCCTCCGTGCCGGCTGATAAAGCCAATACAATGCTCCATAGGAGTCGCGATAAACATTATTGAAAACTTCGGCTCCCGCGAACCAGTTCCACGTAGGTATTGTTTTGTGTTTATCGTGCGTGAGCCCGCCTGCGATGTTGCTGCGATGCGTTTCTTTTTAAAAATAGAATAGTAGCTGTAAAATTTATAAACCGATCTATCTACAGGTCGAAAAGATAGATGAATCCAGAATGGTTAGTTTTAATGAGAAATGTTTTATGGCAGATGCGACAAGCGCGTAGGTGCGAAAACATGGTTCGTAAATTTTTTACTCTAGCAGCATTTTTTACACGATTTGTCAAGTTAAACTTTTTTCACCTCATATGCTAGAGTCCCCGCCGGGTAATAAATGTTACAAAGACAAAAAGTTAATGGGAAACATAGTCCTAGTGTCAAAATGTACAAACTGCCTAGTGCCAAAATGTCATATTGCCTAAATGCTGCTATGATAGAATACATTAAAGCTGTAATGTTCAATTGTACAAATTCCCTAAGTGCCAAAATGTCATTTTGACCAAATACCGCCAGAATACATTAACGCTGTAATGCACAATAAGAGCCTTTTTACACCACGGATATAGATGGCCCAGGTGTTAAATTGGACCATGACTTCTTTCCGGCTAATACTGTCTGATCTAGACAAGATCTTTATTTCGGATGACAGCTGTCAAATTTGAAATGCCAATATCTTGAAAACTATCAATCCTAGAGTACTGGTGTGTATGGACAAATGATAGGTCTCGACGAGATCTATATTTCAGATGACAGCTGTCAAACTTGAAATGGCAACATCTCGAAAACTATCAATCCTAGAGTACTGGTGTGTAGGGACAAATTATAGGACTCGATGAGATCTAAATTTCGGATAACCGTTTCATTTTTGACAGCTGTCATCTGAAATGTAGATCTCGTCAAGACCCATCATTTGTCCCTACACACCAATACTCTAGGATCGATAGTTTTCGAGATATAACCATTTTAAGTTTGACAGCTGTCATCCGAATTAAAGATCTCATCGAGACCTATCATTTGTCCCTACACACCAGTACTCTAGGATCAATAGTTTCCGACATATAACCATTTCAAGTTTGACAGCTGTCATCTGAAATGTAGATCTTGTCAAGACCTTTCATTTGTCCCTACACACCAGCACTCTAGGATCGATAGTTTCCGAGATATAACCATTTCAAGTTTGACAGCTGTCATCTGAAATGTAGGTCTTGTCGAGACCTTTCATTTGTCCTACACACCAGTACTCTAGGATCGATAGTTTCCGAGATATAAGCATTTCAAGTTTGACAGCTGTCATCTGAAATGTAGATCTTGTCGAGACCTATCATTTTGTCCCACACCAGTACTCTAGGATAATTAGTTTTCGAGATATTGCGATTTCATGTTTGACAGTAGCAGATAGGATAGGTGTATGTATGCTCAGTCGTTAGTGATCCTACCTTCGAAGCCCAGGGTTGCGGGTTCGAATTCTGGCAGTTGCATTATAGCACAGTCATGTTTTGTCTTTTGTACATTTTGACAATTAAACAATTAGACTTCTACGCATTATATCACAATTATTTTTTGTCATTTGCACGTTCATGTACATTAAGACATTTGTACATTTTGACACTAGGACTATGTTTCCCATTAACTTTTTGTCTTTGTAACATTTATTACCCGGCGGGCTAGAGTCAGCTTAGGTATAATGTGTGGGTATAAGTTTGCGCGTCGCTCCCGCTCTCGCCCCGCTCGTGACAAAGCCTGTGTTTTGTATGGACACGCGCAGTAGCCTTAAAAGGTTTGTTTGAAGACGCGCGGGTCTTAAAAGGGACTTCGGCATCGCATTAAGACCGCGACGCATTCTGATGAGAGCCTCCGGTTAACTCTCCTGACAATCGGATGCAAGGAATACCTCCGCCCAAGCCTACCTAACGCTATCCTATAATCATTTATTATTAAATAAATTAACACTCTATTATAACTAGTTTTAAATAGCCTCCATAAACCTTGTTAGCAAGTTGTTAACGAGGAGTAGCTTGCTCTATGGAATTGTTTTTGAATTTTATTAAATTATATTACGCGGTCGTAAATGGGAGCTAATTAATCAGTTTTTAAAATAAGAAGCTTCAACAGGGCTAAGTTAAGTATATGTAAGCTTTGTTAATCCCAAATAGATAGTTTTTTTTTTGGTGAGGTGTGCTTGAGGATTTTTAGCTGCAAGTAAGAAGGAGAAAAGAGTAAAAATAGTTTAAGAAGTCACGCATTGATTAGCCTATATCGGAGTTTCATTATTCAGTTTGGCGCCGTTCGGGCGGCGCGCGCCGGGCGGCTGGCGGCGGCGTCGCAGGCGCAGGCTTGTCGTAAATAGCGCATTAACTAGCCCAGCCACTAGCCACAGCCTCACCAACTAACCTACAAAGCCCTAAGGATATCTGCAAATACTCTCATAAAAATTCATGTAAATTCCTTCATCGTCGCCCTTAAACGGCTCCATTTAGTAAATGATAGCTTTTAATAGCCACCACATTACATATTTTAAGATTAATAACCGTGTGAAGCCCTTTCGATTATTGAATACCAATATCTTGTAGGTTTTCCATTTTTGCACTTAAAGTAAAGTAAAGAAAGATATTAAAATTAGAACAAATTATACGTATCGGTTTGAAACATCAATCCATTGGGAGATTAAAAATAGCGAAGGTCGTATATTTTGCATTTTATCGTACACTGCGTTGTATATTGTTCGACATTCTTTGGCTCGCAGCTTTACACGGCTTTAGGAGATAATGTTATGCTAATGCGCATAAATAGACGCTCTTTCGTCCCGGTCGTTTGTGCAAAATAAGAACACTTCAAAAACGAACTTTGCATTGTTGCAAAATTTACAATCCATAGATACAAAAACTTGAATTATGACAGTGTAAGTAAATAAATGTGTAGAATGTGCGCATGGGCAGCTGGGCAGTGATCGAACAATAAGATGAACATAACTCTTGCGTTGCGCGTAATCGCAGCGGCGGCTATGTACGGGCTCGAGGCGTGTTTAATTGGACACAAGCTCGCGTTTCGAATATCAACGACATAGTTAGCTACAATTAGGGACTTTCTAACACGATTCGCCCTCTATAAGGGTCTTCCTCATTAGCCCGCAACATGGTCGCCCGTCGCTACGCAGCCCTGCGCGCCCCTCCCTATTTAATATTTATCAGATCGCACAGCTCTAAATAAGAATTGCCTTTATAAATATAGATTTAGCTATTTAAATATAGAACACCGTTAATATTTATTGTTGCCCGTCGCCTCGTAACAATGTAATTAAATAGATCCGGTCGGCCTTGTTCATCTAACTGCGCATGCAAAAATGAACAAAATAAAAAAAAACGTTTTGCAAGGTGCATAAATTTCTCAGACTAAAAAAGGTTTCGTTATTAATACACTTAATACTCCGATGTACGGAGGCGCCCTCCATTCAGTGGTAAATAAAAATGAAACAAGCCGTGAGTAAACTCGTCCCGTAAAAGAGCACTGCAAGGGCTGTCGTTGGGAGCGATTTATCACTTGGCAGATCGGCCGTGGGGCGGTTGTGGTGTTCGAGGGAGCGAGATGTGGAGCGGAGTACCTGCAAGTGTGAGGGAGAGGAGAGACGCGAGGGTTCCTTGGTCGGGCGGCAAGGACGACGCGCAAGGCCGCTCGCGTGTCGTTACCCCGCATTGCTGCCCCCATACTATAAAAACCCAGCCCCATTTTTCGGCCAATCAGGTACGGGAACCGGTCGCCCATACTGTACACTTGATCCCCTTTGGCGTGACGTGGTTCCTGTTAGAGCGCCCCGGCTGAATGGTTCTGCGGTCACCTGGTTTCGTTCGGCGGAATACGACGCACAATACGCGTTTGGACGTAAATGAGATTTACTGCTCCTTCGATGGTAGGTATAAAAGCTTCCAGTTCCAGTGCACAGTAGAACAATGGCGAGATTATCCAGCTCATTCGTTGCCGATTAATTGGACCTTCATTCGTAATGAGCTACATGAATAGCTCCATAATTTTCAAAAAGATCTTAACTAAATTTTATTTCACCGTGGCACAAGTTAGCATAGTTCAGTCCAATTGAATTCCAATATCGGTCGGAACTTTCCTTGGTTGAGAATAGTATGGACATGGTTAGAATAGTCTGTCGTCAGGGGAAGCGAGCATTACAGGAATAGAAGATAAATTAATAAGATTTATAGAGCTGGTTGGCTGATTTGTACTTAAAGCTAATTAGTTGCAATACTAGAAAACTTTATATGCGTGTTTGAATGACAGGGCTTTTTGTACTATAGTTACCTCTTGATTAATTAAATTAAATCACTTCTATAGGCGTAAGTATAGGTGGATTAGATTGTGTAAAAAAAAAATAAAGATGGTGTTACAGTTATAAAACTTACTACGTTGCTATAATCACACAGCAAAAAAATTATAATTATGATGAAATATTTAAAATGAAAAGTTTTCCTAATACTTACTCTACAATACACAAGTAGGTACAACTCTACCTATGGATGGATAGTCAAGCTTTTCACAGTAAATATTTGGGTAGTAGGTATAAATGTCGCAATAATATCATGCATATCCGTTATTTCGTACCAGCTCTTGTACTTACCCGATTTGGGATAGTTCGATTGCAAAACGACAAGTTTAGTGCGGACAGTACCGCTACTGTGGGCTATAAACACAACCATATACTTAAGAGCTTGTGATTTTACACTGTTAAAGATTAATTGTAACAAATATTGTAGATTCGAAAGTGCGAATGAACATAAAAAAATAAAAGAAATTAAAATTCCCCCCGAAGTCGGTCAATTCTAACTCCAAGTCGAAATAAATTAGGCACTTCTTTCTAGTATAAGATTAAAATCCTATTTCTAAAAAAAAAATCTAATAGGTAACAAAGGCTAGGAGAGGAAAATTGAGTATGTATTTTATATGATTTATTAAAAAATAAATGATTCTAAGAGTAGTAGAAATGAAATTAAATAAATATATTGCATACAGGTGAATCGTATCTATGCAATTCTTTGTAGAGTCCGGTCCATAAGAGTATATTAGACCGGAGTGGTGGCGTCTGGAGTCAAGCATTGACAAAAGAAACGAAACCACGCCATGACTCACACATAATGCAGCACAACAGGTCCATATTATCGTTTAATCTTGATTTATAAATTCATGTCGTTTAGCAATAATTGGACGCCTGGCTCAGACTCACATATTAGCCTCTGACAAGCTATCATCAGCATGCGCTTTGTTTTAATACCCCTACTAAACTGTTAACACAAAAAGACAAATACAACCCCATTATTTATTACGATGAAAAATGTAGCCGAAGAGAATAATAATCCGACGAAATCTACGATATACATAGACGCGAAATTACAGAACCTGTTTGATTAAAATTCAACGATCTTGTGTGGATGTCGATCGGGTTTACGAAAAGATATTGACCTCGGATCTAAGGTGGATGGCAGATGATCGATTGAGGGAATTATTATATGTTAGACTAATTGATATGTTAGGTGGCACTCGGCCGGACAGGTATCCGGCTGTTCACACGTGACTGGCAACTAGAGCGGCGCTAAACATCCACCCGTACTCACTTTTCACTGTTTAACTGGCTTAATGCCAGTAAAAACGTCTCGGTAAACACCAACCGTAATAGAAATGCACACCTCGTAAAGTTTAACTAAATGTTGCTAAGTACTTTGAGGTGTTGGGTAAAAAACCCATTCAAAACTAGAACTTGAATTACTGCACAGTAACCCTTCTTAATCGATTTCACTTAATATACCTACTGCAAATAAACGTTAGGAATAACTACGTAACATGACAAAGCAAAGGTATATTCTGTTAATATTATGAAGAAGGCGCCATTAAATAGGATCATAGACAAAACGACCAAGTTACATACGAACACCTGATATAAATCTGAAGATAAGACGACGAGATCAATGTGAGTAAAAGTGTGGCGCCCTATCGACAGCTCCTTCTATCTATTCATGAAAGATAAGCATTGACTGCAAAGGCGAAAGTTTTTTTTTTTTCAGAATTCCCCAGAGAGGCATGCAAATGGCGTTCAATGCGTAACAGCATGAGGCCCCGAGGATTAACAAGCCACGGCGAATAAAAATACTCAGCGTCGATTAATGGAATGTAGATCATTTGCGTTACTGACAGCTTTCCGCTCGGCCGGGTGGAATCAATCAGATGTGACAGAGGTGCTGCGGTGGGCGTCAGTGATTTGTTTTCCCGTGTCTTTGACCGTGATGATCTCTACACAATGCATGTAGGTAATGGTGCTTTTTACACGGTGAATGACAGACTTATTTGCATTGGTTCGCAATAGGAGCCGGGCGTGGGGTGAGATGGCCGATAACGGGTTTGGGCGCCGAAGTGGCCGAAGTAACAAGCTTCTCATTAAGTCGATCAGTGCTAGAATCAATCGTTCGTATTACCATTGGCGAATTAATTCGGCAGGCGCGAGATGGAGTAACGGTGCCGCGTGCCAATGACATTCGTCAGCGGTGGTCGCTTGGCTTCGGTCAGTCTCGCCAGCTCACCAATCGCCAATTCGCCACTGATCCAATGCCTAAATTGTAATAACATCTATCCATTTTTTCCGGTGGATGGCAGCGATTCGAAAGTAATATTGTAGGAAATTATTAAATTGCACCCGCGACCGAGATTTGTAGAGCATATATCGATTTGCGTGTTATTCGAATAACATTGTTTGTTGCTTTACGCAGCTACCTATATTCTGGAATTGTATTAGCGTTAGATGTGAAGCAAACTGTTTTTGATGTGGTCGCATAATACTTCGGAGTAACGTTTTGCTAAATAACTAAACCACAGACAGGCTTTCTTGGAGTCCAGCCTGCATTTGACCACCAGCTTTGACTAGAGGTTTTATGCCTAGATTGATTTTTTATTATTGTCTAGTGTTGAGCTGCGGACTATCATTATGATAGTAATTGGCTCCTGAAGCTATCCAAATTAATAAATAACTACTTACCACCTACTTTTAGAGTCAGTTTTAGTAATAATAGCCGAAAAACAACCGGTAAGCAAGTTTGACAGATTTACGTGGATATTTTTAAATAATCGCGACCTTACCTAAGTCATAAGATAATGCTGGCTGGTATAAGTTTGAATTTTTACTTTACTATTATAACTTTTACAACTATTATTATCGTATGGCATTTATTTGCATTTAACTATAAACAGAGTCCACGATCATTTCAATTTTACCACATTAGACGATATAATAAATAGATTAAAAATGTAAGTGCTTCTATTTTTAAAACGATAGTAGACGCAAGTTTTTACCTACTTTTTACTTAAGTAGCTAAAGCTACTCTTCAGACATTGAAACCAATGTTTGTTTGACTTAATAAACTCAAAATAGCTCTAAAATAGCCATCGTAAATAGGTAATAGACTGTAAAACTTGGAATGGCCATAACAATAATGTGAACTTTTTATACCTCGCAATTCATTTAAGATGTCAGCAATATAAATGTCTACGCCTCCGACTATCGCCAAGTATGTATTTGATATTTAAGAAGTTATGAGAAAGCAGAAGCTCATTAATTGTCGAGGAATAAACATTAAAATTACAAATTGTCGTAAAACTGTTTCAATCATATTGATGAAATACCGTTGAGGCCAAAGGGATGATTAATAGTTGGGTATTTGTAATTATGATCCTCTAAGAAAACCTCATTCAATATTTATAGCGAAAGTTACTTTGAATCTGTGATCTAGTTTCATTAATGTGCCCTTTTGTTTGAGAAAACCATGAGAAAATTTTCTGTTTTTAAAACCTGTGTGATTGTTATCAATTTATTTATAGCGGCCGTGATAATGGGAGTCAGTTATCCTCCATTAAAAACAATGTCCGCTTTTACAAGTGGAGGTGCAAATTTATTCATGGCCCTCTTTTCCCTCCTGGGAACGGAGGCTTGTAATTTGACGATTACGAGCTATTCAATAAACAGTTTTCATTAGCAGGCGTCAAAATTATAGAAAATTGTTTTCGAACGTGTATTATTTACCTCGGACTTGGGTGGTTGGATCTCCATTCATTCATATTCAATTGGCTTTACATCGTCATCATAACTGTTGTATTGTGATTCGATATATGTATTTTACTTCAAAATGTTCCATAAAATTAGGCATAAATTTGCAAGGCTTTAATGTAATATTTTGATTGTTGAGTTTGCTAACCTTAATTCAGCCAAACATTTAAATGAAACAATCACATTAATACTTAGCAGCCATGAGTTTTGATTCGGGATGCCAAAGAAATGTAGAGAATGAACCAAAAAGAACACTGAGATTTAAAAACGATATTTCATTCATCATTCAAATATCTGCCGGAATGTGAATCGAACCTGAAAATCTGTAACATAAGGTACCAAATACATAATAGGTTGTACGCTCGGGTCTCAATTTTATTATTTCTATCTCATTATAATTTTAAGTTTATCACAGCCGAGTATGATTATCACAGTACCTACCTAATCAGATATTACTATATCTTTCATAATAAAACGTAGATGAGTACGATTGTACGGTCATAAATAGGACGTTCTAGTAATATACATATGCATGGAAATAGTTGGTGGTTTTGTTTTGGGTCCGCATTTATGATATGGTGAGTATATGATTGGGGTGGTTCTCTCGCACTCCAAAATATATTCCACAGCGCTCCAAAATTCAGTTAAGTACTTATTGATATTTTTAAAAAAGTAGGTAATTTAATTAGACTCGAAAACATGAATATATAATTTATTTTTTATTTTTACTATTTTTCCTAGCCTTATAAATCATGCATGTTACACTGCTGCGCTAAGCACTCCGATTTTTGCTTTAAGTAATGTTTGTGGAAAATTGATTCAGTACTTTAACCGATCCAAATTTTCACAGCCTATTTCGGGACCTTTTTCTACCGCAGCGGCTGTTTTTGATTCTGTCCATTCTATCCAAATTACATAGTAATTTGATTCTGTCCATCCGGGTTCATTCAACAACTGTGATGAGCCTAATCCTTAGAGCAGTAAGAAATATTATACAAAAGAATACTACTCGGCGTTTTAAATTAAACAAAATAGCGTCAGCTTATTTTATATCCATTTTTTTTTTCTAGAACATTTAGAGCGCTATGGAACCACCCGAAGATGGGAATAGCTACAGCTTCTTGTCCGAGTTAATTTGAAAAGTAAATAATGAGTGAGCCGTCTCCATTATTGGCTTAACGGATGTATATCGGCCCGCTGTCTTTACGATCTGTACATACGTTTACAGTTTACACTGTAAAGAATTTTGTATGAGTGTTAGAAGTTATGTACGAATAATGACTGGGGACTTACGAAAACCGTTTCACACGTATTTATTAACGGATCATAAGACTAATAATTTAGAGTTTATATTAGGCACTCCAAGTAGGAAATTCATACAATTATGTAAGAGAAAATATAATCTAAACTTATAAAATCGTTTGTCCTTACTGACTGACTGACTGACTGACTGACTGACTGACTGATTCATCAACGCAGAGCCTAAACTACTAAAGCTAGAATCGTGAAATATGGAGAGCAGGTTCCTTTTATAACGAAACCTACCACTAAGAAAGGATTTTTGGATTTTCCCCCCTTAAAGGGGTAAAAAGGGGGTGTGAAGTTTGTATGAAAGTCCGTCAATTTTGAACGTAGGATCTTCTAATTTTGTATTTAGGGTAATGATTTAAAAGTAATGAATACGTGTTTCAGTGTTTTTGGATTTTCTACCCCTAAAAGGGTTAAATACGGTATGGAAGTTTGTATGGAAACTCCGTTAGTTTTGCAGTTAGGATCTTAAAATTTTGTATTTAGGCTAATGATTTAAAAGTAATGAATACGTGTTTCAGCGTTTTTGAATTTTCTACCACTAAAGGGGATAAATACGGGATGGAAGTTTGTATGGAAACTCCGTCAGTTTTGTAGTTAGGATCTTATAATTTTGTGTTTAGGCTAATAACCAAAAATTAATGGACAAGTGTATCAGAGTTTTTGGATTTTTTATCCTTAAGGGGGTTAAATAGGTGATGAAAGTTTGTAATAATATCAACAGCTCTTTTTCTTGATTTCTATAACCATTGCAAACCTTTTTATTCAAGAACTTCTTAGAACAAATTTGTGTTTTGATAATTTGACAGATTATAAATTTTAAAATTAGAACGTCATCGAACCAGACTAACTTTTTTTAACCAACTTCAAATAAAAAAAGGAGGAGGTTCTCAATAAGGATGTAGGTTTTTTTTATGTACCTATGTTACCTCAAAATTCCGTAATTTATTTTATCCGATTTGAAAGATTTTTTTTTTTATTAGAAAGGGTATATTTCAATGTTAGTTCCCCGTCCAGCAAAATCTAATTTTGATCGTGGGACCCATGAGAAATGACGGAAAGTCCTGAAATTTTATAGGCACACATATATCTATTTTGATATTTTAAGTTAATCTGATGTGGAACTAAGAGCACAACGAAATTATAAGATGCATCGAGATAGGTACCAATTTTACGAAATTTACTCCACTATAATGAGCAATTTTTGGTTAGTAGAAATCAACGAAAAGGGGTTGAAAGAATCTTGCAAAAAATATATTTTTGTACTATCCTTTTAACTACCATTGTTTTTGATATCCCACTCGATAGGTTCAGCCTTTTTTGAGATACGTTGTAACAAAGAATAGGGGATGGTGCTTGCCTCTTTCGAGCATTATCATCCATCACTAATACATTAATAAAAGAGTTGTAAGTATATATGTGTTGTGTATGTATGTTAGTTTATTTGTTTGTTTCTTAATTTGTCATCATTGAACTCGAAAATTAATAAACCTATTTTTAAAATTCTTTCACTATTAGAGAGCTACGCTCACTGTGCGATGCGCGTGCGTAGCAATATCAGCTTTTTACTACGAAAAATATCACACTCACACAGAAATAAAAGAATCTCTTAGATGTGGTCATACTAACAGCTACATGACAATAACCTGATCAAGGACAAAAACAACTTTTTACCGTGGGAACTCAATCCCACGGGAAAACTTTAGCGGCGGGTGAAACCGCGGGGCGGAAAGCTAGTACTTTAAATAAAATACGTTCTCTGAAATAGAGTACAAACATATTAATGTTTTTTTTTTTTCAGAGTAGCAAATTATTTGCTGGACTAACAGCGAGCGCCAGCGGCAATCCTTGATTCAATGGTATTTCGTGATAACCGTGATAATCGATAAAAAGAAGAAAAGTGAATTCCCTTGAAAAAATATATAAAATTAGATAAGTAACTGTAATATGATGAGATCTTGATAGTATCATTTAATTATTTTCTAACTGTATTTGACCATGAAAATTTTCAAACATCTCAATACATTGTTGGTCACCTTAATGCAGGCTATAAATTCATTAATTATTAAGCTTTAAGTATGACGAATAAACTAACGGATCGATATAATAGTTGAAGTTTATTATAAGTAAGCACTTAACACCAATTCTGTAATCCCTAATTCGTTCATATTAATAACATATTTTAGAAAGCTAATCTGAATTGTCGATGCCGATACTTTCACCATAATGAAAATCTGTCCATCTTTCACCTCGGACAATCGAAAACAGCCAGCTTAGAACCTGCTTACAATTGATTTTGCATGAGCATGAATCACGCATGTGTTGAGTATGCCAGCCCGTACAGTGCAGGCAGCCTTGTCAGGCGATATCTCACGCTTTCTTTTATTTCGGTGTCGTGTGCAAGTGCAGGGGATTAGTGTCACCTGTGTCACTGGCCAGCATTGTCACAGGCAAGTTTACAAGCCCAATACGCCAATGAGCCAACCGCAAAATGGAAATTCTGCGCCACGCGAACCGAACCTAAACGATGTTGATAGGCCTAATAAATTACATGAAATGAACCATCAATTCAGCCAACACCGAATTGCAGAGATAAAATTAAGCAATTAAAGAAACCCTGATTAAGACTTCCGGATGGGCGGCGCCGATTAAAAGCCTAAACGAGTAATTTCTCAGCGCAACAGCCAAAATGGTGTGCTTTATCCAAGTCTGAATAAACGCAGCTAGATAATGCGCTGGAAAAGTCGCTATATTAGTTCCCCAGGTGCTTAGGTCGACCGGACTAATGTCAACACGATATACAACGAGACCGAAGTAGGCTACCGCCGGCGCTCCACTTTTGCGCGAATCACCTGCACTTGCGACATCTGTGTCCAAGAAAATGGCCTGTGAAAAATGGAAAGTGGAGTGAATTTGTCTAGTGCAGTGTGTTAGCGTCCGAGTTATAACGGTGCACGTCACACGAATAAAGTCATGTGGGTACAGAACACGGGTCCACAGGAAATGACATGCCATACAAATATAATGGCGACCGTGAGAATTGCAATCGGTGTGCGGATAATATCTTGCTCGTTACGATCGTGACAAACCGTACGCGGCTGCGCGGACCGTGTTATTGTACCACTTGGTGCACTCTAATTAATGTGGTATTAAGTAAACGGCTTGTTAGATAATGCTACGAGTTATGAACTGTTTTGTACTGATACTTTTATCTGCGCCCGCGATCCAACTTCGTCACACTCGAAATAAAATAAAATAAACATATTCTATGTATATGAAGGCTTCTCGCAACACATACGATAAGAAAGATTAAAATGGTGCTGTTTTTATTACACTTATAAAACTATGATAAGACTGGTTATAAATAAATCCATATCGCATCGTATAAATTGTAAATCTTATATGCATCGACTCTGCGTTGCATATACAAAATAAAACCTTTGAAGAATACTTTCAGATCTTCATTTACCTTGGTAATGGAGATGTTTTTCCATAGTGCCTATTTTCCGACTTACCTGAAAACAAAATAATAATATTGTTAATTACTTCCCACATAGTAGCACTAATAAAATGCAGAACGAACTTTATAAGTAGTAAAATATAAATTTACGATTATCGGCAACTAATTATTACTTTGCGGAAGTTGCTTCTTACCGAAGACAGTTGTAGTGTTTTCATATCATAATGAGATTATTTTATAGCACAATTGGTTATAGTGCGCAGGCGCACCTAAAATGAGAAGATAACTCTTTACTTGTAAGCTTCAAGGATTACGTAGGTATTTATTACATTGTAGAATAATCAAAGTGGCTCTATAAAACCTGAATACCGTTTCATCCTCGTTAAATATGCCCCATGGCTCAGGCCGTGTTAGACAGTAGTCAAATAGTTACCTATGATACTGAACAACTTTTAGTAAGGAACATACTTACTTAGATCAAAATATTTCCTATGGATTTATTTTATTTATCGTAAAGATAAAGTTAAAGAACCGCTACGCTTGTAAAACTTAATAGCTACAGCGGTTTTCGTAGCTCTTTGGCGCTACACGAATTCACTTGGAGATGTGAGGGTGCTTGGGCGACGCCGCGAGCCCTGCGCAAGCTCAGTGGAACTTGTGATATACGCTTTGCATATGGTAATTCAGCTCGCCTCCGACACGGCAGGGAAATACCGCGAGCGATTTCCACCCGCCCGTGTTGAAATTAATGAGAAATTATTCTACAACGCTACTAATTAATTCCAACCTACTACAGCGTTCTGCAGGTACGCTAAACATCCGCCGCTTTAATTTCTTACCGAGCGATACGCCGTTAAAGCATTTTAACTGCCAATTGCGAGGGACAAACGGTCGTAAAACTTAGAAAGACATCCCTTTGCAAACATTGAATTAGAAAAATGATAATGAGCGGGACTAATTAGAAATACTTCGCCAGCGGCTCAATAATTTGTTTACAAAAAGCTACCGGTAACAAGATAAGAGTAGTTTTTATGGCTAGACAGTGCGGAAGCGACGGTGATTTCGCTTGGATGTATAAGGAGATGCTTGTGGCTTTATCGTTATTGTGGCAATAATGTACGAGTGTTGATTTTATGTGAGGGATAGCTGCTCGTTAGCTGATCCGACAGTAGTGTATGGCGGCGCAGGCCGGCGCGCAGCCGCACTCGCGGCCTCGATCGTGACAGGAATGTCTCTTACAATACCAAGGAAAAGTGAAATGTAGGTATATTGTTTCCAAAGCGAACTTTCACAGGATCCATTTTATAATTTTCCACCATCTTTACTTTAAAGGCACACCGCCAAATCTACAATTTATTCTGGGCACGTTATGATCCAAAATTATGGAGCATTTCAAATCTTTCGAAACAACTTCCTACGATTGTATTTTACTGCTATAACGGAGTGATCTGGTTCAATTGAATTAAAATAATCATGTGAAATTGTGAATACAAATCTTATTGCTACGGCTGCGGCTAACAAAAGAAGTGAAAAGCTTTTAAAACCTTTAAAGACAATATTTAGGCATGCTAGTATTGTCAATACCTAGGTGTCTCAGTAAGGCACTAACGCACCGTGAAAATTCTCTAAACGTTTCACTCTTGTGCAAAATATATTACCATACAGACAATTTTATGGCGACATAGGTATTTCTTTCAAAGAGAGGTTTGGACAACGGTTCAAAGAGTAAATATTTAATATGAAAAGCTGTTTAAATTACCGACACAACAGAAAGATTATAATGGTCATTACAAGCTTTTATTTTTCCTGATGTTATCGTCACTTAGAAATTACAAACGTATAAATAACCTAGAAGACTGAAATAAGTAGATTAGTACCAATGTGTATTTGTGTAAAATCCGTTGGCTATTTTTATAGCTATGCAATTGAATTTAATAAAATACCGAAGAAAGTGACCGATAAAAATACACAACCAGGTTTCTACCTACCCATTGTTGTTTTATGGCGCTGAATTTAAATTAGAATCGCAGAACGAGAGAGTAAAGTAAATAATTGTCATATTAACGATGCGTAAAAACGATAATTGCACAGTTTCACTGAGGAAACGGCTGGTAAATAGTTGTTGTTAGTGTTGTTACGCAGCGATTCGTATCTCAAAAAGCACTTGATGGTCTCGCTTTAGAAGTGGAACTATTTTGTAATAAAAACAGGCATGCGAAGCCGCGGGCTAGGCTAGTAAGAAATAAAAACATGATCCCTTGGAATAAATTCGATAAGGCTAACGGTCACGGGCCCCCAGGGACTCTTCGGAAACACTTCGAAATATATACCGGACTACAAACGTAACACTATAAAGTTTGAATTACGTGCAATAAATCACGAATCACATTTTTTTATATCCAATTACGTTTACGCTATCAATAAAACTCGTGATTCAATCATAAATACACGGTACTTATTCAAGTGTTAACGAGTTTATTAGGCAATACTGCGGCTGCATGTTACCTTTTTATCTCAACGAAATCTGGTACCAGGTCTTCAGATAGATGTAAAATATTTCCAGCTATCTGAGCAGTAGGCTACCATTTCGAGTTTTTAATATTGGTCACTAATGAAAGTTACTTTCTTCTGTGCTGGACTGGGAGCGATAGAAAAACATATAAAGTGCCAGCTGCATCTCCTATACAATATACAGACTATATAGCAATATACAGAGAGATCTATTTTAAACAACCTTCAATACTTGTCACACGTGGCGACCTTTGTTTGGGTCGTTGACGGTCTGTCTACCCCATTAGGGATAAAGGCGTGATTTATGTATGTATGTATGCATCTCCTCCCGGGCATGCTGTAAAAACCAGTATATTGTTATTTAGGCGATGGGCTTGTTCACTACAGCAATACACAGATCTATCTTAAACAAACCTCAAAACTTGTCTGACGTGGCGGAACGACCTTTGTTTGGGTCGTAGACGCTCTTCCTACTCCATTAGGGATAAAGGCGTGATTTGTGTATGTATGAAAGTTACTTTTAAAACTACTTTTTTAGAGGATTTTTAAAAATATAACTCGATGGTAAAAAAACTGTGAAAATGTATTCTCGCCACGTAGTACAATGGGAATTGGGAACTAGTGGAGTGATAAAACAGGCTAATTTGTGGATGTAGTACGTACTTGTAGTGCCTGGCGCGGCGCGAGCGCGTGTCCAGCAAGTTTCGTCCATTTGCGCGGCTTCCTAATTACCTAGAGGTGTAATAAACTGTGTTGCCAACTTGTTTGAATTAAACGATTTCATGTTTGAAATTATGTTTTTGATTTTATGGATAATTTCAACAATTTCCATACTTGTATTTGAAATTGCTTACGACATTATTTAATAGGCTTTTGCACGATTTTTTTCTCTTGTAGTTAAATGTATCTGTTAGGTAAGCACAATTCTCGAAATCGATCATTGGCCGGAAAAAAGGCACACTTCGCGGATTGGAAAAATCAAAACGCGCAATTCCTGAAATGTCCTTTCATTTCGGCCATTGAGTGTTTTACATAAACCATTTCGCGGACTGGTAAACACGAAACAGCCAATTGCCGAATTCATTGAAATATCAGGTATAATAGTATATTAGGCAACGAGGGAATAAAGCAGTGTCTAACGTCACGGGCAGCATATTGAATCCTGAGCGGAATGAAGGATCCTACGATTAATTCCCGAGCGCAGCGAGGGAATTAAATGTTTAATTCCTGAGCGAAGCGAGGGAATTATGACAAGAATCCTGAATGTAGCGAGGGATTCAAGTCTGCCCAAGGCGAAGACACATTTATTCCCGAGGAGCATACTATATTTTACACACCTACTGCACAGATTACTTAGACGGTGGCAGGCGTCTGTAAGATAATAAAGCTCAGAAATATACCTAATCATGTAATATTGATACATAAATAAATATTGAAAACATACCAGAAGCAACAGATCCGAAAGTCAATTCACACTCACTGAACTACACTTCACGTTCACAATCCAATCCACTACCTACGTATTTTTCCAAAAAACGAATTGATCATATTCAACATAAATAACAAAATACGATAAAATACTAGTCACAATGTCTTCTGGAGTCAAAATATTAATTTCACTCGACAATTTACGAAATGGAAGTAATAATCAATGAAAGAAAAACTTTTGCAAAATCAAACCGCGTTTTTTTTTTTAGTTTCTTTTTTTTATACAAAGCAAAGAGCACATACAGATAACTAGTCATACAGCCTTTTTACACTCGCCGGGAGGCGCAGAAGGCGAGTGTGGCAACAGTTTTAATACACACACAGCCATATTTTTTTTTTCTGAAAATTATTTTCTTAGTAGTTCACATGACATTCCAAATTCAAATCACATAATAACCCTTGGGCTATTAAGGATTTCCATACAACTTTAAATCCCTTGGGATTATTTTCTTGCTTTAAACGCAAGTTCCTTGATACATTATGTTGATATAATAATGCAGAGGTGTGTAAAGGACATTAAAACACCAGACATGAGGGACAACATAAAGCAAACTGATAGGGGTTGCTCAATCAATGAAACTGAATAGATTTGATCAGGAAATTGTCATCGAAGTGATCATTTTTCATAGGAAAGTCAAAAAATATTTTCTTTTCCTGAAAGAATTTCCTGTTGAAAGTTGTTCCGTTTCATTGATTGAGCAACCCCTTTCAGTTTGCGTTAAGTTGTCCCTCATGCCTGGTGTTTTAATGTCCTTTACACCTAATATTTCAATTCTTCTTCTTCTGTCGTATGGGTATCAAGTCGATCGACCCGATGACTGAATTCGGCAATTGGCTGTTTCGTGTTTACCAGTCCGCGAAATGGTTGTTGTAAAACGCTCAATGGCCGAAATGAAAGGACAATTCGGGGATTGCGCGTTTTGCATTTGCCGATCCGCGAAGTGTGCCTTTTTTCCGGCCAATAATGGGCGATTTCGAGGATTGTGCGTAACATATCTACTTACAAATGTTAATTTCCGATCTTTTGGCTGTTTCTGTGCTAAAACATTCGTCGATTAGGTATTTCTTCTGTGAAAGCAGGAGTACTAACAAACAATCAAAATTTGACATATACTCTACATTAGTTAGTATATGAAATTGCGGCTATAGGTATCGGTTCTATATGTACCAAACCAATACAACGGTATGTGTATAATACAATATATTTATATTGTTCGTAAGAATATTCTAGAATGATCTAAGTAAATCCAGTGGCAGGAAGCAACATCGGTAACGAACGGCTTCTGGAGCAGGAGCTTGTTGGCCCTCGATAATGCGAATGATCACGACACCAGCCTGTTACAAATTTATCTAATCAGCTACCAGGCTCTACTCTAGATAGTAATGCTCTTCTTAGCCCAGTGGGAGGTAGTTTTTAAGATAGTCGCTGTGAAACTGGATCAAGAGTAGGTCTCATTGTGAGCAAAGTGTTTTGCTGTCTCACGAATAAGTTTAGAATGCGTATGTCTTAAGATAATAAAGTGTCATAGACGTTGCATTTGGTACAAAGTATTTAGAAATTCTAGTAATCTTGACATAAACGGAAATAATGAATAGCAAACCTACCTAAACATAAATTAACTAGCCAGATACCGTCAAGTGTACTTAAATTTCCGTTTATAAAGCATCTAGGAATATCCTCAAAACGCTCACCTGAACATTATATATTGTTATAAGAGTTCAATAGTGACAAAGACTACCGCATTGCATTAAAAGTCTAATAAACATGACTGAATAGTGTTAGTTATTATTATAAATCTCGCTGACGTCTAATCACTGTAAAGTTATATCCTAATAAATAACGTGTCCACTGTCCAAGAGATTTTACATATTGTGTGACAAGTCAGGTTACAAAAGGATGGCACTTAGAGCTGGAGAGAAGGCCAAAGATTGAGAGATAAGTTTTACGGCTGGCATAAATAGTGGTGATTGTGTAGTCTTTTAGAAAATATAAGTGACTCCGTTAATGTAATCGAAGGGTGAAAGTAGGTACCTATAAAATACAATGTTAACATTATGATTTAATAACGGGCACTCACTTCGGAATTTTAGTCGTGCTTCACGACATCATATTTAGTATGTCTCACTTAAGAGTAAATAGTTTTTTTTAAATGTTTACCGTTATTTTTTTACCAAGACTTATAAAAATTTAGGTATATTTCGGGCAGTCCATCGGCATCACATACTTACCAACATACCATTAATTTTATTTCTTTCCAAGTTGATAGTTTAGACTCTACCTAAACGTATGAATAATCAAAAGTCTGTCATCATCACAATTTTGATTGAAACGTTTTTCCACATCAGCTTACGAGTTACCATTTCATTCAATTAAAAGTTATCAAAGACGTAAATAAAATAACTATTTATATGTTTTATAACACTTTTCCGTCCGGTCAAGTGAATAAGTTAGAAGTACTCTCACATTGAAATTGGATACGCCCGCGTTTAACAAAATAAAGCTATAAAATAAGCAATTATCTTTGTTCGTAATCGAAGGTTCAAACATTTAACTATAATATCTAAATATAAATAAATATATCTAGCGAGGCAGTAATAAAAGTAATCATTATTGCACGTAATTCTTGCCCTGCAACCGTTATCAAAAATTTGGTTCGTAGATGGAATTAAAGCTAAATGTGGGAAAATACGCCGCACAACAAACAAACGGTAATATCTTTGTATTTGGACGGATTAAGTGCACGAAACCGCCATACGCTACACAATTCATAAAGAGAGAATGAAATGAAGTGATTCCACATAATAGAGGCACGTGTAATTTAGATTGTAGCTTTATATTTTTTATCTAGAAACAAACGTAAGACATTTTATGTGATGGCAGCAAAATGCGCCCGCAGAGCGGCTTCTCTTGCAAACTTCTGTTGAATTTTTGCAGGTTGCTTTGGCGTGTTAAACAAAGGCTGGTGATGTGATGAAGGCACGGGACACGGCCACCGCATACCGCATCCAATATCCGATAATTATATCGCAATTAGGTGTAATGAACGCGGCCACTCTTTGCCTATCGTGATGTTCGTACAAGAAAATTATTTCAAACTTAATTACGACTAACCACACGACTCTCCCAGCCACCGAGCTTTTAACTCGCGATCTCATAATATTTACCATGACCTTCATTATGTTTTAAGATATTTCATTATATAATGCTAATATAATGTTCAGTTTTATCGACACTAAATTTCTTTTATCTTGTTTATTCGGATGAAAAACGCGTATTAGTTAAATTCGTTGGTAAATATCAATTTATCTTGAGCAAACAGGTAATTATTAGTGACTGTAGTCCGTGGAAGATTGATGCGTTCATGAACTAATGTTCTTTTCGTATTAGTGTAGTCATAAAAAATTGGCGTCCAATAACCGGTACACACGTTACAAAATAAATGATTCAAAGATAGACATCAAGTTCATTCAAATGAGATTAGACAGGAAACAATGTCAATGTACTCGAAAATGAGCTATTGAGCTGTCCAATGTATGTCATATATCATAAGGTTTGGTACGATAAGTTTGATTTTGACAAATTAATTTGATATGCTATCTATATAAGATAAAACAAATAGCGAATCCAATAAGTAATTTACTTTTCAATTAAATATTCACTCATCTTAGTAATTTCTTCTACCCTGTGGTTTCGTCAGATGCATATGAAATTTTAATGGGTGCAGTAATAAAAAGACGTTTTCATTTCCATTATGTGGTATGGAATAAACTTCCTCAATTCACAGGATCACTGTAAAAAATGCGATCAAGATGAAGCGGATTCGACCGTGTGAATGTTTAGAACCTTAGATCATCAAGAGAAATGCATCATTTGCATATAGATGTATAGTCGTAAACTTTTATGCAATTTCATGTAAAATGTATGTGCTCTAATAGGTGAAAAGAACAAAAGTAAGATGGCCAGATATAAATGATTAAGTCGTAGCTACTTTTAGCTATTGCTGTAGAGTCAAATGCAATACTGAACTACTTACTTATAAACTCTGATTTCGTTGAGGTGACTGACTCATAATGTACAAGTTACCCTATTTCTTCTATCCTATACCTTAAACAAACTTCACACAAAATAAAGCCAATCAAATCCAGTAAGTGAATCAATGACACTTGAAAATGTGAAGTGTTATAATTTGCACTGAAAAGCGCGTGGGTCGTATGGCCGGCGTGAGTAATGGGGGCTCCCGGGCAATGTTTCTAACAGTCGCCGGTGGAAACGACGCTATGCATAAACCACGCACCGGGCAAAGCATACAGGGTGGGTCATACATACCATACCAAGAAAATAACCCAATCAAATCCAGGAATTAATGACACTTGAAAATGTGAAGTGTTATAATTTGCACTGAAAAGCGCGTGGGTCGTATGGCCGGTTTGAGTAATTATTATTATTATTATTATTTATTGGTAAATCAATTTTACAGCATTACAGCTTAGCCTATGCACTGTAAAAGTAAGGTAACAACATTAATATAAACAAAATAATATACAGTATTTAAAGAATAAATAAAATTAAAATAACATTAATTATTACTTTCTGCAAAACACAAACACTCTTTATTAATTTTTGCGAAAGTATCCGCAAAAAGGTCTGTTTGTGGAGATATGTCCATGAGCGTATTAAGCTGACTGAGCGCAAGTACCAGCGGAGAGTGGGCATGATGTTCAGTCCGTACAGAGGGTACCGCCAGGAGACGATGGCTGCGGCCACGCAGGTAGTTGTCAGGCACAAACAAACGACACACACTAGATACCAGCTGAGGGCAGATCATTTCACCTCGCAGAAGCCTGCATGCTGTTGTTAGAGTTACATACGTTCGTCGGGTTTGTAAAGAGTTAAACCCTAGGACACCAAGGAGAAACCGGGTAGGATAGAGAAAAGGGTAATATCCGTAAAGTTTCTTATACATAAACCTTAAAAAAGCTTTTTGAATTTTTTCTAATAGTAAACAATAAGTTGTTTCATGCGGATTCCACACGATGGCTGAAGTTTCTAGTTTACTGCGTACCAAGGCAGTATAAAGTAAGACAATTGCTTTATGATCTTTAAAATCACGGCAGTTCCTAAGAACAAAACCAAGTCTACCATAACTATTAACAGCTAGCGATCTTATATGGTCATTGAAAGTGAGTTTGGGGTCAAACATGACACCTAAATCCTTAATGCTGTCTACACGGGTGATTATTTCTGAACCTAATGTATAAGATGTTATTAAAGGTTGTAATGCGCGGGTAAATGATAAAATGTTGCATTTGCTAGTATTAAAATGTAATTTATTTTCAACGCTCCACATAAATACTCTATTGATATCGTCCTGTAAAAGCCTAGAGTCATCTTCCCCAGTAACGACACGAAACAGTTTAAGGTCGTCCGCATACAAAAGACATTTCGAATATTGTATAGTATTTTCAAAGTCATTAATCATGAGAATAAACAATAATGGACCTAATATTGAGCCTTGACTGACTCCAGATCGTGTGTAGTACGTTCGGGAGACATATGAACCATATTTAACAAATTGCCTGCGTTCTTTTAGGTAATTAGCGAAGAATTTAAGTAATGCGGGACTGAATCCAATGGCACACAACTTTTCAAGCAGTATTTCATTGTCAACGCGGTCGAAGGCCTTTTTGAAATCAAAATAAACTACGTCCACCTGCGAACCTTTGTCCATACACTCAGAGACTTCATCGTAATGGGGGCTCCCGGGCAATGTGTATGTCTAACAGTCGCCGGTGGAAACGACGCTATGCATAAACCAAGCACCGGGCACGCTGGGTCAACATGAAAATAAAACAATCAAATCCAGGAATTAATGAGACTTGAATATGGGAAGTGTTATAATTTGCGTTAAAAGACGAGTGCATCGCATACAATTTAAATTCTAAATACAAGAAAAATTTAAATTCTAAGGTATGTTAAAGAAAGTATAACTTATTCATTCGTACGTATATCGCTAATCTGCCGTTTCCTGCAATATCTGACAGGCCGTTACCCCTTCAGATTTCTAGGCTTTGCATCAGTTCCATTAATTTACTAAGAATAAGCAGAACTAGTTATTTCCGGATTTGTCCAGCTTTGCGGCTCACCCTGTGTAGAGATGTGCAGTACTGCAAAGGTGCAATATTTCCGCGTAAGGAATGTGTGACGCTTACTAATGGTGTAACATTGCAACTGTGTCCATGAAGTCGCCTTGCAAATTCTATAGTTATTCCTCAAGTTGGCACTGAAGCCTATATATATGCATTATGTTAGAAGAACCGTACGTTCCATTATTTTGTCCCAATTACAACATTTATTTATAAATTAACCACTGACATGATAGAGACTGCAATTTTCAAAGTGTAATCAACAAGCTGAATTACGTTCAATTTTCATCACTCTCCTACCAATATTATAACCAATGTTATAACTTGTAAACTTGCTAATTTGTTTTAATAATACCTCTACCACCAGTATTTTAAAGAGGTTTAATTTTCCGCCATAATCCAAGCTTAGCAGGTAGATTAGATTTTTTATTATCAAATTATCTGAATGGAATAGGATAGACACTAATAGAAGTACCAGTAATATTCCATAAAACCGAGGATAATTACATATCGCTGTGTTTTTAACTTTCATCAGGAGAAAAAGGTAATAGCGCATCTTATCAAATCATAAAATAAAGCCTATATTTATGATAAAATAGTTAAAATTAATATTCGCAAAGTCGTTAAAAGAAATGAAGCTGAAAGTAAGGACGACAATTTTATTACCACACAGGATGAAATAGAACTGAGTTGTAATAGGTTACGGAGGCGACTTTCTTCGCAGAAAATTATACAAGAAAGGAAAAAGGGCTCTACATTTTTGTTATAAAACACAGGATGTTTTACCGTGTCGAATGACAAGCTTTTGCGAAGTACAAAGTTGCGAAAACTAAAATGTTCCTCCAACTACTGAAATTTTCAATGGCTAATGTTGTACTATTTTTGAGACATAGGTATTCGTTGAAAAAGATAGCCTTAACAATCTGCTACATACTCGTAGATTATGTTGATGTAGGTATGTGTTTTATTTTTGAGACGGCTTTTTAATTTCTTATTTTATTTTATTATTTTTGTGATAAGTACCTAGTGTATACTTTCGATGTTTTTTTTTTCGATATACCGGTTTTAATCAGCTTACCAAAAACTGATAGGGTTTGCTCAGTCAACGAAACTGAACAATTTTCACCAGAAATTTCAGGAAAATTGGCTTTTCCATACAAATTGCTTGATCAAGATAATCATTTAGTACGGGAAAATTAAAAAAAAAGTTTAAAAAAAAAAACTCGTGAAAGTTGTTCAGATTCTTTGACTGATCAACCTCTATTCTGTTACGCTGTTACACCCCGTATGATTTGTAACAATTAATAGCCATAGGTACAAATTAGATTTAAGATGAATTGCATTTTTGGAATCCTGTATAATGTTGTTAGCTGTCCTTCTCATACTATTATCGTGAAACACTTATCCACCATTACCCTCTTATCCTTGCTGCACTAATTGTTAAAAGCGACGACTTAATTACAACGTTTACAAACAGCGTGTTAGTTAATTAATGCATTTGTACGTTTTTAATTAAGGTCCAGCTGGCTTTATAATTTATTATAGGCAAAGATGGTATTAGAGGATGCTATAATCCCCATCTATGAGAAATATTGAGACAATAAGCGCGCGCAGGCAACATTAACATTACTTCGGTGGAACAGCCGTGGCAAACATGAAATAAGACTTAATCCGAGCTGAGCACACGATACCCCGTGCTATGGATGTCTAAACCTAGCATACCATAAGCTTTACTTAGAATAATGTTGTCGGTACGCCTTATAAATATTGTTTCTAGACAGTGTTTACAGCGTTCATGCTATTTGTTTTTCAATGTGCCTTGCGGGGCGGGGCTCCTTACTGATATGACAGATTTTCAGAGCTGATTAAGTACTTCTGAAACTTGTTGTGTTTCAAACGTTTCAAATTATAGTCGTCATGCTTTTTTCATCATCTGGTCTGGTCCGTATTTACCCCAGATTCACAAATTTTAGTATCCTTAACAGTCCGATAAAACAAAATTACGTACAGAAAGCATTCAAAATCTTTCTACCAAAAACATAAGTTTCCCTGATGAATAAAGGGCAAGTTTCAACCGCAAACCGTGATATTTTGCACAGATCTCACGGTCAGGTATAAAAGCGCTTTTTAATATTTTTATCAAGTGATGTTTCATCTTGGAAACTTCAACAATTATTGTGTAATCTCGCGACGTAATAACCTCATTCAGGCCATGGGTGGTCTAAGAGCTGCTGGATTTGAGTGTGATTATTTGTATCAGTAGTCTTAATGAAATTACGAATCAGAGAGTACGACTTAGCGTGTATAATTGCTGGTATTACGATGATTATCTTACAGAGTCAACGGTGGCTGCAAATTGACAAATACCTATCCGATTAAAAAAGTATACATTTCTTTTATTATTAGAGCTAGGACCAATAAGCGAAAAAAAGCGAAAAAGTATAATTAGTTGAATAAGGATGACGATTGTGGAAAATCCATTCTAAAATCTCATCTAAAACTTAAAATCAATTTACTGATAAAAATAATAATTAAGATCATAACAGCTGTCGTAAAACTATTTTCCACTCAAGGTGGAATAGTGTCGTAAGGAAAATAATCTTGCAATGGAATTAGCTCGTAAAGATGATCTTTCGCCAAATAATCATGGGTATTACAAGGTAATTAGACATATTTGCATCCACCTTGATGATAGGAAGCCATGTGCCGGTACATAATCATCAGCGGGAACTACGATGGGAAACATCAACGGTAGCGTTTGATGCTCTTGGGAACATTCCGCCCAGATATAATCAAGGGGCAAGGGAGACTGATAAATTAGTTAGAAATGACGATGCACTGATTACACTAATGAAGCCACTTGAATGCCTGCAAATATAATCTAATCCATCTACAAAGTCTAGACTTTATGAGTCAGCATTCAATAAAGGAACTCATTTTGAAACAAATGGCGTCTGTAATGAAAGGGACCCAGTGAAAGATGAGAGAAAATGGAGAGACCAGATCATTGACATTGGTCAAAGTAGGAAGGAAGGCTATCGACAAAAACTAGCCACGGGAGCTTGTTCCTGAGAGATGGTCTTGATCTTTAATCATGCAGAACCAACTACGGAGATACAAGTGAAAGCTATATCGGAATCTATCATGTACTTGAAATGAACCATGTTAAAGTACTTACTGAATAAACAAGCTATTGTCCTTTCAACCCATATTAAGCTAAGGTCATCGCATAATAGAATCTTTGTATTATCTAAGTTTCAATAAAGAAGACATCGATTAGGCCTCTTTGAAAGCGAAATTATTTTCTTTTTTAATTTATAAATGTACTTTAAAGATGTGTATGGGAGATTGCGCAATTAGACGCAGAACAATCGAAGGCTGCAGAACATTGACTCCGTGTTGGAAATTACTATTGCCTATACATGGTAAGTAGAATCACAATTATAAAAACCACATTGTATAGTCTTTTGATTGCTTTCCCCGGAAGATCTTCCTGTAAGAGGAATGTGGGTGTGGAATTGGAGAATGACATGTTATTAGCCTTTCTATAGTTCAACATATTCGTCAAAGCTTTAAGCAGAATCTACAGATTAAAAGCTCATTATGCGAGCCCTATCTTCACGTTTATTTTTATCTCAAACTGATTGCTGATGATGATGACAACGAGATTGTCCCATTAAAAGGGTAAGACACTCAAACAGGTTAGGGTGCATATTATGAAACGATTCTAAAATAGACATTAAGCGCTGTTGACCTTATTAAGTAGCTTACTGAACCAGAATGGAAATTGATTGAGGGCTTTTTTGTTGGGGTTGTCTATAATGGCTGGGGAGAGCGCGAAGGCTGTGGCGGGTGGCTGCGCGGCGGCTCGCTCGGCGCCCGCGCATGTCGCGCGGCCGGCCCGCGAAGTCCGACGGCCGCCGTCCGGCAAACCATCTCTCCCTTTCTCTCCAGGCTATTGCGCTCTCTCTCCGTCCTTCGGCGGCTCGTTCCTCTTCTTCTTGCAAGGTTAAGGTTACGTCAGACGTGTTATGTTATAACCGTTGGGGCGCACTCCGCCAAGTTCAGTGTCTTGTTGAGAGTGGCCGCGACACTAGGCTCGTGACCATCGCTGTGCGCGCGTCATCCGAGGACTGTGCGACTGCCAGTGATATACAACCAGTGAAAAGTTCATAAACTGGGTGTTGAATTGTTTGAACTATAACTCGTGACGCATACACAAAAAATATCCCGACTTTCGTGCATCCCTTGGGTATGTACCTGTGCTTTATTTACGTATTAAGAATGCATTTTTTCTGCGCTGGAACCGTCGGTGAACAGGAACAGATTTCCTTCGCCGGGATAACTGGAGGATGTTCCCGAGTATCCTGTTGATAAACTGGTCCCACTATAAATAATTTTATGGATTCAGTGGACGCGGGGATTCAAGGACTTTAAAGAGGAGCTTTAAAATATAATTAAAAGTCTAGACATAGGTAATTAAGAAGACATACCGAGTTAATTTTTAGATTACCTCGGACTATAAACCCTTAAGTAGGTACTTTTAACAAGAGTACCTCTGATTTAAATTTTATAGTGCATATTTTTAAGGGCGCAGATTAACTTTGACTTATGCGTGTTTTTAAATTCAGTATTTTTAAAGTCTAAATTTATTTATTTATTTATTCTTATTGCTGAAAAAATCTTCAGTAGTGCCAATCAGAGGTACTTTAAGAAGGTCACTAAGGCAAAAAAAAAAATTACGCTAAATAATATAAATATATTGTGGTAATATTTTAATTAGACTAATTAAGAAATATTGCAGATGCAAAAAAAAATTCTTTCTTCTTATGAAAACTTTATAATAATTAATTGTTGCAAAAAAAATGTTACTGTAAAAATATTATCTCGTAATCTTCAGTAAAATATAAGGTAATTTAAATCAAGTGCAAATATTTTAAGGGTATGTATAATTTTGTGGAAGAAATAGAATTTACGCATAAAATAAAAATGTACGGTAGTTTTTGTTTTAAATTTTCTAACAAAAAAAAACTTTTTTGAGAATACGCTTTGATTAACCCCCCACCATGCAAATCATTACTACTTAAAACTGAGTATCTTCATCTCAAAACGACGTGCGTAAATTAATATTGTGGTTGATATTAAAAGTATAAAGCATAGTTACATAATAATAAATCGTGTGAGTTTCAATGGCATAAGATAAATCAGATAACAATACAAGAAAACCAGCCATGGTAAAAATAGCATTTCTCTCATGCGAGTAACAGCAGTTGTATAAAATAAACTGTACATTATCAATATTCATTAGGTGAAGAGCGGGAGATGAAATAAAAACACAAAAACTCCGTATCAGAAGATCTTCCCAGGCGTATAGTATGAGCGAATCGAAATCGTCGATTATGTAGAAAAATATGAGGAGTAGATGCGTACCGTTAGGGCAGCTACAGACTAGAGCGCATGGTTTTTGTGCGTTGTCTTCGATCGTGTACCTATGCGCGCGATAAGCTCGGCTGCGTACACACATAGATTTGCGCTATATTTAGCGTCGGTTCGTTTGGCTGCGAGAGATTTATCACCAATCTACTTTGTAGCCTTTAATATTACTCGAGTCTATTTTAATTCGGTATTTTTAAATTGGCAGCGACGCCGTTGGGATGCTAACAAGTTTGTTACAAATTCTTACTGAATTTATCTTTTCGAGGCCGGATGTTTCAATTAAGAATTAAGTACGTAGGTTAGTACGTCTTTATTAACTTAACGGCACAGGTAGTTAATTTTATTTTACTACGAGCATCCGGGAAGTACAAGTAATTTTGATAAGTAAATAAATAAATTGCATTTTAATGAATGCATATTTAACAAAAACGTGTATGTAAAAAAAAGTTAAATAATAAAGTTAAAAATAAAATAAAGGATGGTAAATGTATGATAGCTACGTTAATAACAGTGCTACGGAGCCGCTACGAATGCTTGGCAGCGCTGCGCAGTATAAAAGACATCAACGCGACTCCCGACGGGTTTGTGCTTTTTGTAGTCAAAATATTTGTCCCTAGCTTTTTGCGCCGCAGTAATGCACGTAATGCATTTTCCTGTGGGAATCTGATATTTTCCCGCGGTAAAAAGTAGCTTATCTTACTCAGGGTGTAAACTTAGCTTTATGGTTTTCTACGAATTTTTGAAATCGGTCTAGTAGTTTTTGTTTTTTTTTTTTTAAATTAAAAATTTGCATGCAAAAATCCTGGTAATCTTTCCTCTTTACAAAATTACTGTAGAAGTACCTACATTATAGAAAAAAATAGAGCACTTATTATTGTTTCGTTGTTTCTTTAAGTAGGTATTAAAAAACTACTACACTAAAAAATATTCCCGGAAAGGAATTTGTCTAAAATCTAATATCAAAGTCTAAATTAATCTGGACAGCGCTTTGCAGTATAAAAGACATCAACGCGATGCGCGACTGGCAAGCGTTTTTTGTTGTCTGTTTCCTTTTACATTACAATATTAATTTTATAAGAAATATTCGATTATTAGTAGGTACTTATGTTATTTATTAATAATAGTGATTTTATTGAAGTAAGTATAGTATTTTTGTGTATGAAGATTAATATAGAAAAATGCGGAAAAAAATTTGTCCATCATCATAGCGTATGGCCAGCTTGGATTAAACGTCTATGTCCAGGTATTTCAGCCAGCTCTCTGCGTCAGGGCTGAACTTTTGGAATTTGTTCAAAATAATTTTTAATTTTTGGACCATGTAGATAATTAGAATTACTTTAATGCTTAAAAATTTCGGCTTCATCTTTAAGATAAGAAAAGACAAATTTTTATTACAAAGGCATTTCTCGCATAGAATAATATAAGGAGTATTTCCGTTAAGCAAAAATACACCTCGTAATTTTCTTTTAAAATTAGAACCTGAGTTTTCCATGATGCTAACTAGGCGAAGTCACGCGACCTGTCAACGATGGGAATGCGTTAGAAATATTATGAAATTAATTAAACGTGATCGTAAATCCCGCTTATTAAGCACGGAGATGGGCACGGAAACGAGTGTACTGTAAGTGCAGTAGCTAGAACATAATATGAAATGAGTTTTATTGTTTCTACTAGCTTTCCGGACCGCGGTTTCACCAGTAGTCCATTTTTTCGTACCTTCTGAAAGATTAAAAAAGGGGTAAATTTTTAGTCCTATCTGTAACATACAAATTTTAATAACTTTACAAAGAACAGAACTCAACCAACAAAAGTAACTTTATATGTAAGTTGAGAGAATTCATAAAAGCATCCTTTAGGCAAAAACTTGGTGAATTTGGGAACACTTACGCATTGCTATAATGGCTTTGGAGTAATATTTATATTTTTTATTTTTGATAGAGACTACTAAAAAATAGTATAAAAATTACACGTTTCGAACTCGTCGTAAAATATTCAGGTAGCTTTTTGGCAAATAATAATATTGGCAGCATTCGGCATAAGATTTAGTTGTTTTCTCACAATTATTTATAACCAATGAGAGCATTTAACGCATTAAAATATTATTACAATATTATACCTATTAAGATAATTAATTGACGCCAATAGATATAAAATAGAAGTCATTAATGTTTAAAAGTAGAAAAGTCAAATTAATTTTTAATTTAAAATCAATAAAATAGATGTAATTTATAATCAGTAAAATACCTACTACACAATTTTCGACACAATTATTGGCGGTTATATCCATTAGGTGGGTCGTCTGACTGTTTGTAAAAAGCAAACGAATCGTGCAATAAATGTTCTAGTTATTGACAATACTACCCTACTCTACATTTTTTTTATAATTTAGTCAAATTAGCACTCACACCTAACGGCTTCACTACAAAGGAGTACTGAAGGATCGCTTCAAAACATTTTTACAGTTATGGTTTTCCCACGATAATTCAGCACCATTAAGGCACTGCCCGGGTTCGCTTAGGTATCTAGGTTGCCCTAGGTAGGCTGCAATTGCACGAAACAACTGGTAGCGTTCGCAGGCCACAAAAGTATAACAAACGACCCAGCAAGCACGATCGGGGCCGGGGGTCAACACTAGTACTTTAGCCGAATGCCAACGCTGTGAACAAGCGACTTAAAAGGTGATATTGGCAGACAATGAGGGCCTTAAACTGTGACGCACGCTACATATCGGTCAAATCGACCGATCATGCCTTAGCGGAACACTTATTTGGTAATAGCCTCTGTATATGGCGCGGCTCATTTGATCATCAAATGCCAAGATTGAAAAATATTTTTCGTCCCACTTTCATAGAGCCAAATCATTATTAAAACACGAGAATAGCGGTACGAAATCAACAGCAGTTTTTCTTCGACCTTAAAATTACTGCGAATAGGTACCTAATATAAGAGTCACGTACGTATTTCGAATCCCACTTAAAGAGTAATGTCGATAATGTCGATTTCGTCGGCGAAGTCTAGATGTTCGATAGATGGGTAAGTTTGACCCCGTTGGGTGCCGAGATTATAATTAAGAGGGTCACGTGAGAACGGCGGTAGTGTTCGTGACTGCGCGAGAGTCGGTGACACGCCATCGAAACTATCGGGCACAAGGCGAGACTGCGTTCCGATTTCCTGATTAGTTCAACGGAAAAATCGATTTGAGAGTAAGTGAGGACGTCGAAATACATTGTTTTTTTGTGAACGTGATTAAAGAACTGCGCCGATAAAAGAGGAAAGGAGCGCTCCGTTCCAAATTCAAAGAGCGTGATCTATTGAAAGGGTGCTATTATGTTAAAGAACTCAAACCATCCCGATTCTAATACCGCCTCGAGATTGCTTGTAAGTTATAAATAACGATACAAATAAAATATTTCTTCTTTATATACCAGCTGTCATCATTACTTTGTAAGTAGAGTCGGTGAATTAAAACCAGTTATCGATAGAACGTGCAGCGGAAAAATTATTTTAAGATTAATTGACCGTTCTATTAAATGTTAAACTAATGAAGAATGTAAAGTGAAACAAGTGCTATTCTGTTCGACGTCTGTATCTGTTTATGAAACCAGTTTTGTTAACATTATAATAATTCTATAATGTCAATTAGCGGAATATATTGCAGTACCTATCTATCTTCAGAAACAATACTTTATCTTACCTATGCCTTTTCTGAAACAAATTGCAACTTGCACTTAAAGCAGACGCCATTTTTATTAAAACAAAAAGCGGTTGAACTCGGAAGGGAAACTTTCGACCTCAACTTTCGCGCACTAGATAGAGTAGATAGAGTGGGAGCTGCTCCTATTTATAAAGTAACGTCTAAAGGGCGGTGCGGCGCGGTCGTGCGGGTCAGGACGGATTCCATCAGGCGCGCTTTCCATGAACCATTTTAATTACGTCGCCCTGCCGGGGTGAACGACCTGCGAGCCGAGCACCCGCCTTAAGGGACTTTTGACAACCTCTACCGCACCTTGCCGCATGCTGACTCTGACAACAGGTGTACAGGTGCTATTGTTCTACCTGTGCGGTCATAATTCATGACGAATAATTTCCAAAGGATTGGCGAACCGTTACTTTGAAAAGTTATTCATGAATTTTGACATGTTTTCGCTAATGTGTGGGCGGCGAAAGATAAATTGAACCGGAATTTCGATAACACTGTTGCAATGTCAGCCGTTTCATTGAGGTAATTCTCTCAGTCGATATGCGTCGTAAAATCGGGAAAATTATCGTGCTACTTACAAAGTAACAGTTATAATACCTTAACCATACGTAATCAAGAATCTATAAAAATACAGCCCTAAAATAATAAACGAATCTTCTATGTTAATTGGTTTATTTATCATCAAATAAAAATCATGTTAGGAGATACCGTTAGCTTCGAAATATATTTGATTCCTCAGGCTACGGAGGATCCGGGTAGCTTGACATGATTTTTAAAATATTCATAGAAGCAGAATTTTGGCAATATATTCCACCTGTTTATGAGAAAGTAACTGTTGAATCCAATCTGGTATTTGGATAGAGCGATGAGATGTCGATTACTGGTCGTTACGTTTATTTATGGGAGATGAGTTCGTTAAAGTCCGAGACAATATGGTGGGCGGAGGAGGTCAGTACTGAGTCATCGTCTCAGCCGCACTCACACCCAAATATCGACGCTTGTAAATTATGTCTCGTTTGGAAGCCGGTTTCTGACCATAACTGTGCTACGGACAACAAATAAACTAATGCCGCACGCCATACCCCGTTTTAGAGTAAGAAGGTCACCCATTGAGACGATAAGTCACTTTATAACCAGTCAATGAAAGCATATCAGACGTTTCGGTCTTATCTTAATGTTAAACAGACTTATGGCCTGTGATGCAGAAAGCCGATAATGTAGGCCTCGGATCTGGGACAGTTTGCACTTATGCGCTAAGTAATTGAATGAGCACCGATAGAAGGTGTAATGACAGGATTTTCATAAATTTACATTTCAGTTATTGTAAAATGTCAGAAGGTGTCGTGTCTCGTTGTAATCTACGGTTTACGTGACTTCTGACTCGTAACTTGGAAGTCTCGAATGTGAGAGAAAATCTCGATGTTTTACACACAAACAAACTAAACAGTTACAGGAATGTTTAAATCGGTTGATCACCCACAGTTAGAGAGCAGTAAAAATAAATTAGCATGCAAAATTAATTCGACTGACCTCTACTATATTGATAAATGTGACAGTGCTACTAAATTAATTCCTTAAATTACTTGTGTGAAAAATGATGAGGCATGTAGGGTATTTGCGTACCGTGTTAATATGATTAGAGAGATTACCCATAAAATTTGTGATGGACTGTCTCGTCCTAGATAGCGCCGACAAACAAAATTATACGGCGAGGTTCATATTAGCCCGTGAGGTGGAATGAAACACCGTGTGAGTTTAAACGGAAGAGCGTGGCTATGTGCGAGCTTTATGCTCCATAATGCGTTGCAAGTGGAGCGAGTTACAACGCCTGCAACGTGCTCAAATTGATTGCAGATACACGCGAATCGTCTAATAAAATCACTAATGGAACGGTACCGGTGGCGTGCGTCGCATAACGGGCGGGTGCGCGCACGCTCCCACGGCTGACACATTATGCAACCTGCGCGGGCGTCGCGGCGCGATACAATGCGAGCCATTGATCGCATTCCCGACGAAAAACAACCGGCACCGTAAGTGAAACCAGATGCGATCGTTAGCGACACCTCGATAGCGACATCGGTTTATTGATGACGATCCCAAGACGAACCGATACGCGGAACGAACCGGCGATATTTTTTACTAAATTGTATTTACTACAAACATGTCGAACAGAGATATCGTGTGTCTCGGCCGTCTTTACATGAGTAATAAGATCTTTTGACGTACCTTGTAAAATTATGAATGGAAAACTAACTCAAATAATACAAACTGAGTACACTACACTCGTTTGCTTTAAAATCGTTATACCGTAACGAATTACGTTCCTCATAATATCTGTAGGTATGTGTATTCAATTCAGTTTTCAAAGCTGGCTGTATGTATCAAGTGTATGTTAATTTTCGATCGGCTCTGCTATCATTATCCGATAGCAGCTAGCATACAAATGTAAAGAAACAGCAGTAGTAACATGTCGATTGTATTTACATGGTATTAACTATTATCCATATAATGCCGACATAACCCTATTAGAGCGCATTCTCACATACATAAGCGCTGGGAAGTGCAACTTAGAGTGATGGGTGTGCGCCTCGCATGTGAACATCGCTATGTTAATTATGAGCACGTTCGTGATGAGTATATGACTTCATGTTCCCCACTCGGCGTCTTTGACGAACTGTTGCAACTTTCATGAGAATGAGACGATACGTAAATGAGACGCGAACTAATCATCGCATTTTAACAACCGCTATAGACGGAAGCTCGCTTATAAAAGTTTACACGGTGGGTTATTGAGGTCATACTTTACGACGACGCTGGATTCAATGTAATTTATTCGATTATGGTGGATAATTCGGCGCATAAGGCCATTACACGATCGTTGAACTCTGTTACGACATTTCCAGCGTCTGCTGGCGATGTGCTAGCCGGTGCCGGGCCGCAGGTTGGACGTCGCACGCTCCGGTAGCGGAATTCGGTTGCGGCACGCGCGTGACCACAGCCCGAAATGCACGATCCGCAAATTAGCCAGGAACTTCATGCGTTTGCCAGATTACTTGCGGTAAAACTCAGCTTATGTTCTACCATACCATTACGGGGAATCAGTGTGTGACCCAAATACACCGCGCGCTGCACGTATTTGGTGTGGTATGAATGTGGAGTGTCATTTGCAGCTCTCGCCGCTATTCTGCACCGCAATAGATGAAGTGTCCGTATGTGGTCGTCTACTATTATCTTTCACATTTATTTGCGTTCAAAGCCACTTGGTTTGAATGATTACGAGCGCGTAGACAATGCCACGATATTATCTGAGGGCTGTGTTTCGTTGGCTATTGGTAGCCGCGAAACATGTAAACCGCCACCGTGCAATCATTCTTATCACCGCGTTGAATTACGGACTGAGATTTGCGGTTACATTTCACCGAGGCGGACTTGACTTATTTTCGCACATTAACACCTTATCTAATTCATTTATTAGAGATTAGAAGTTATTGCAACCCCACACGAAGCTATTAAGTCCGGTGAGAGCATTAAGCTCACATTAAGTACTATCACCTTTTCTAAATCAGCATCTGCATTAATCAGTTGACTTTGATTTATTCTATGCAGATGAGCAAGGGATACAATTCGCACTGCTTGTGTTTATGTGCATTCACGTATCCAATTATTGATTTGGTTAGATATAATATTATAAGTATAACAGTGGGTAAAAAACTGGCAATTATATCTAATAAATTATTTTATATCTGTTGGCTAAGTGTAAATGTACTACTATTTGTACTACTATTTGTATCATTTCTTTTTTTTTCTTGTATCTTTTATTTTCTGTGCAATAAAGTATATTCTTATTCTTATTCTTAAATATACTCGATGAAGCCATGTTTTTACAACGCTTAAGACATATCTAACGAAGTTCAAGAAACTCTTCGACACGTTATTTATAATTCTACAAGGTGACAACATGACGTCGCTAGCAGCATAGAGTGATGGTATGTGGACAGCAGAATGAGCGCGGAGTTGGCGTGAGCCTACTTAATGAATGTTCGTTCATTTACCAAAAAATAAAATCGAATAAACATTCCAGTGGCGGTCGTGACGATTGGCCGGGCCGGGTGTGTACAGATCGCGGTAACGAGACCCCGAGTGGGCGCTTTACATAGATCCAATGCAAATTGAGAAGCGATTTGCGCGCGCATAAATCAGCGACCAACACACCACCACTCCGCATTTCGTCAATTAACGTCACCATACCGGCATTGTGCCCGATAGAGGCACGCGTCGAAAGGCTTGATTTATTTACTAAAGCGACGATAGCACAACCGATAACCGCACAGCTTTCCACGTGAATATAGAGCCCCGGGAAACGTCTAACGCAAGTAAAAGTTTGAAGCACGAATAGATAGGTACTCCCAGGCCGCGAGGCATTCGTTGCACTAACTAGAAAGAAACTAGAAAGTGAATTATAAGGCTAGAATAATTTGTATGAAGCGGTTTGAGTCGGGCAGGGTTCAATTACAGGGTGCTTCTCAGAAAGAAGCTAGTAAGCGTGAGGAATAACCTTAACCATAATGATTCCTTCGCCGTTTATGAATGGAATTACACGATATGGATAGGATATTGTGACAAACATACAAAGGGCGAGAAATGGCCTCACCTGTATTGTTTATAGCAGTCTGGTAATGGGTTTATAACAGGTTAGTATTATCATGTCATCGTGAGCGTAATGATTCTGAATGTTTGTTTTGTGGCTGAGCATGAAAAGGCGGAACCTTCGCCCTAAATCAATATAACGGTCTCGACGATTATCTGTGTTTATCCTGGCGGCATAAACGTGCGCGGCTATCATCGATGCTTCCGATTAATTTTCGCAGTATATTATTATTAACGATGGCCATATAGGAGAAGCAGCGGTCGAATAGCGGGCGGAAATCGGACGTCGTGAGATCGCCTCGACAATCTCGCAGATGTGATCGCTGGGAGCTTCGACAATACGCAATTAATGAAGCGTCTGTCTCGTCTTGCGTAACGACCGGCCAGGGCCACTTCTTATCGCTAATGAGAGTTGAGCCGAGTATTGTCGCGACTCGCGAGGGCGTGTTCGGCGCGCAGCCAACGGGCCATTGGGGGCACAGAAGCCTCGTGCTTATTGACATTATCTACAGCTAAATTGTAATCGTGCGTGGCACTCTGACTCCTGAACATTCAATTCCATGCTCACAACTGCATCGTCTCGTACAATCTCTTCTGTACAATTATTGAGTCAAGTTACAACGAATGAAGCAACCGACGTGATCATTTATTTTCCTCGTTATAAAATGTATTTTTCCGCGTTGTGTTTGATAAATTTCTTCCAGGCAGCGTGTAATCTTTCGCGTAGCATCTTGCTAACGAGGAAGGGCGCTCGGGTGCTCGCCCAGTGAAGTGTTTATGATTTTTGTGATCAACGTCGGCTGACGGTAGTTAGTGCGTCGGGCGGTTCCTGGGTCGGGTGTCGGGGTTCGAGCTATCTAATCGGTCGTCGCGTCGTCGCCGGTGGGCGGCGGCGATCGGGATAACACCGCCGCCGCCACCGCGCCCACACGCCAATTATGTGGGAAGAAGTAACGATTGCCCGCGCGATACTGCGACTAAAGCAAACGGACCCACCTAGAGCTGATCGCGTACATTAATCGGAAAACTATTGCCAATACCATTCCAATCAATGCCTGAATACTATCCGCTCGCATTATCAGCGCAGTTATAAGGAATGCGGCTCATATCCTGCCCTGTCTTGCTCTTCCATAATCGCACTGCCTTCCCTGTGCCTGTGCGCCGCTATTGATAACTTGTATGCTGCAACGCAACCAGAAATAACGGAAGCAATTAAATTATTCAAACGTCACCCCTTTCAGAAACGTGATTGAAATCTGTTGGAAAAATTATAATACCTTTAAAAGCTGATCTTAGAGATAGCATCGTGCATAAAAGTGATTGACGATAATGTAGGCTAGATATTGAAACAGACATCAGAAAGATAATTAAGGTAGCTCAAAAAGTGTAAGTGGCTTGCAGATAATTGAAGGCAGGAGCGATGTTATCGGGGTGAGCTCATCTGTGCTGAGCGCTCCCGTCCATCGATAGGACGCAGCCGTCGGCCGAGCGACCGAGCGACGTAATTACAATAAATAGGGCTAGCATGAGAACAGGAACAACTCCACGTCCACAACTAGGAGCTAGGAGCTGCACACGCTACGTTCGAGCAATTACGCAACACCTCGCCCGATCGTGCGGAATTATCGACGACACGCCTAAAAAACTCGCATGGGAAAGATGAAGCCATTGTACGTACAAGGTACCGGACCTTGTTACTCGATTTATTATGCGCGCAAGAACCATTTCGCGAATCACTTTTTATTGTTCGTTCGGAAGACTGTAAACACTGCAGATGGGATTTATGAATTCTGCTGTCTGCAATGAGAACAAAGGGATACTAATTCCAATTATGGCTCTATTCCGCGGATCCGCTCGGAGCGTTGCAACCGCGCATCGGGGATGATAAATGGTTACTTAATCTGTCGTTACCATGTTGCTAGGCACATGCAGGCTTCGATAATGAAAAGATAGCACCGTGAAGGGTGCAATCATAGGGAAATCATCGGCAGGTTCCTCCGGGATCACGCGCAATGACCACGCCGCCGCGCCGCCATAGTGCATTAGACTCGTTCTATCACGCACCGATACCTCTGTCTGCAGTTCTTCACCACACATACATTCCGACGTCAAGTCGTGATTCATTTAGCGCAACGTCATGCATTCGGACATTAATTCTATTCATTTCTTTTGCAAATAAAATAAAGAACTTTTAAACGTACCGCAATGAAAACTCTATTAACAATCAAGAAGGGTCATTTCTGCTACGTAATGTAATACGTAATAGGTATATAAGCGCACAGCTGAGTGCAAGCCAAGTCCATCCATGTAGGTATATCTTAGAGAATAATTTTTACAAACCGCTTCGAGTCTCTTTTGTTACTTCTAGATTTATATACTAATCTTATTTATTTTAATTACCTAGGTATATGAAAAAGACAAATTCAATTACATTTAATTAAATTAGATTAAGTACTCGAGTCTAAAATGTCTGAAAAGTCTCGGACGATAACTTTCCAGTCGTCAAATCCCGAAACATTAAAATTTGTTTTACAACGGAGCAAATTGAACTTGGCCACATTTGTAACATTAATATTTTTGGTTGCATACAATTTGTAAGGACGCCCTTGAAAATAAAAAAGGAATTTATCTTTAGTTACCCGAGGAAAGTGTACAGAATAATGACAGAAGGGCGGTCCTGAGTTATTACAGTAATGCCGGGTTGCTTCGTCTTCGTCCGCTAGCGTTACATAGCATTTCTCTTCAACATCAGCGAAACTAAAAAATAACACAAATAACCGGCTTGCCACAAACTCTATTAGATTTCCAACTTACTTTTTGCAGAGGTTGTCGTCGTCTAACTCGATCTCGATGCGGACGTGAGAAAATTGTTAATCTTATTTTGTAATAGCTGTCGGTAAGGAGAGATGATAAAGCGGCTTTTGAATTGAATTCCCTTTGAAAAATTCTGAAGTTAGTCTTATTGATGTCAAAAGAATTAATTGGATATGATTTGTAGAGATGCCGACAGAAGTCATACGTGTGCGTAAGCTAAGTACAAGCCGCCGATGATTATCCATATCGCTTACAACAGACGCGACATGGCGTATTCAAAGATGTGTGAAGAAGCTTAGTAGATAGTAATAATTGGCGTGCACAAAGATGCTAGATAAATAAGCACCTGCAGTGACTTCAATGCCACCACAAGCACGATGTAGAAAGGAAGAGTGCAGGTGTCAGAGCGCAAAGTCGCGACAGGGAAAGGCCACGCTTGTCGCGAAAGGGAACTTCAAATCCACACTAGACACATCAAGTTCACAACCACTTACCTCACTCGATGCGAGATAGGATCGCACACAGGAACTTGCAAGGGCACTTTCTTCGCGACTTAATTCAAGTTTTTTGATAGCATGTCGTGTGCGTGGAAATGGGATGCAATGACTTCTCAGTACGGCACTTTGAGACTAAGTTGTGGTGCAAGTAGAGCGTGGAGTCCTAGCCGGGCTGAACCTGCCGCGAGGAATGCTCACGGCGCGATCGGATTTCCCGTTCGCGATTATTACCTTTCTTTATTTCACGGGGCGGTTCGTTACCGTCGGTATCGGTGTGTAACGGTGCTCCGTGGGTACAGACTACAGGCATTTGCATGGTGAGCCCATTACGGCGACCGGCCGGGTAGAAGTTATTAAAATACGTTTAAGATCGTACCGCGTTCGGCAGGGGCGATAAAGAGTAGACATTGCGGAGTCGTGAGCTAGCTCCGAGGTTTATTGCGTTCGGGATGCGATCGAGTTCCGCAGGCGAGCGATGCTAACGTAAACAAAGCGGATTGAGGTGTTCCTGGCGGTCGGCAGTGCCGGCGACTTGGCACCCGGCACTTGGAGCCAGGCACCCGCCTGACGGACACCCGCTACATCTCGTTAGCGAGCATTGTTTCACCGCGCGCCGGACTTCCATCACCACCTCACTCACCGTAATTGGCTACACGAAATACTCGACCATTGTATCGATTACCGACTCATTGTAACAGATTATTCAAAGAAAGTGAATTAAATAGACGAAAACGGTTCAGCAAAAGTTATTAGAGTAAAATCGATTAAAATGCCGATTGCGCAGCGGGCGGCAGAAGTCGTCGCATCGAGGAACATTGACCCGAGCGAGTACATTTTATAGTTCAAGGACACAAGGTTAGAAGAAAGTGGGTCTATTGAAATTGAAGCGCGTCCGGTAGCGGCGGTGGAATCGCGTGACAAGTCTCGCCGTGGACATTATCATTCCGTGTACGACGCTAAAGCACTTATTCGGCTCAGTGCGACCGTTATCCGGCGCACGCACGCTGCTTGCATCAATGGCATATTTTTCCGCAGCGAAACTCCATCCGCGCACATTTACCATTCAAGGTTAACCCGGTCAGTGTATCGCTTTGTTTACACGAGTGACGCGATGTCCGACCGAGCTGTACTAACGAACCCTGGCAAAGATATCATTTTACATCTTTACAAATTGTTTGTTTTGCTCTACAGAAAGTAAAACTTAAATAATTTACTTTGCATAAAAGGATAGTACCTACTAGAGAGCATAAATAAGGGATAAAATCTTGAGTGTAGTCCGTTGCATAAAACTTGTGATTCTCGTTTAAAGTCATCTAATCCCGTCTGGGCGTGGAGCTATACACCAGCCTGCGTCTCGAAATCTAGATAACAGCCATGCGTGTCCGAGCCCTATAATGCAGTCGCCACGGGCGAATCTCAACTATTACATCAATAAACTAACAACGCCCGTTAATTGAATTCTGTAATTGAAGGCTACGTGGGTAGCTGTCAAGCTTAGGATTAGATTATATTCCACTTTAATGGGATCATTGTACAAAAAGATATTCTTTAGAGGTGTGCAATAATGATTTAACCGATATGTGATTGTTGCAGGTACGCGAGCGACGACTGGTCAGAGCGGAGACGTCAACGAGGTAATTAAAACGTAACGGCATTATTTGAACACCGCCCGAGCGTGTCGATCGATCGAGTGTCAACTAACCGGTGATGTCCGACGATCTATTCACTTTTTAATGCCCACACGAAAGTGTATTACACTAACAAATTGGGATCTTTTGTGTAACTATTTTGCAATTTATTTTGCGTAAACTGTAGAGCTTCTGGTCACGCTCGCTCGCAGACTCCAATTTGGGGCAAAGTGAACGGGATGTGATCATGTGAGCTCTTTTAATATCGAAAGTATACCACATCCGCGAGTGTATGCCATGTGCGGGGTTGATAAACCTGTCCGCACCAGTTTCCTTCCAACTGGTTGTGCCACTAACTTGTGTTTTAATAAGCCTCTCTGCGTTGCTAAACGTTGGTCTTTTGCGTTTTAATGCATTTTTTCTATGAAGATTTTTCTACAAAAGGAAAGAGGATAAACGCGAGAAGAAAGATTTGCTTAATTGGCAAAAGAAAGAGTTTTTCTCGGACCTCGAAGCCTTTTATAGAGACATTACTTTCATTCATTATTCCTTTTACTAGCATTAACATGCTCTTTCAAAATATGGAATGGCTGCTTATGAGAAATTCTATAACGTAACTGCTGCCATTGTAGCTCGTTTTGACACAAACTAGCACTTAAAATTTTACTGCCAGTTCTAAAAGACTCCAAATTTATGGCAGTACACCTCCCATTCAAAGGCAGAATGTAGGCAATGGCACGCGGGGAAGCGCATTAGGGAAAGATGAATGTCGCGATGCATAAACCCGTATGGGAAACGCGGGGCTGCAAATAGGGTTTTCTGAGATTTGAGTAGAGCAGTGATAGGTGCTCGCGTGTCTGTCTAGCGCATGCTCAATACGAGCAGCCGTCATGCCATCCGTACATTTTAACGAGAGCGCGATCACCCGCGCCGATAGCGACAGCCTAATGAAAACCCCTCTGAATAATGCATTAATACCAGCGTTAAATCGTGAGCACCTACAATCGAAGCGCGACGAGAAAATACTAGATGCAAATTTAAGTCAACACTGACGCCCGATAAGTTTCCGGAGGTAATCCGAGAAATGTAATATTGCAACTGTACTCGTATGCCAGTTGCTCGCCAGATGGAATTAATCCAGTTTAGTGGTAAGTTCCTGAGTATCAATGGGGAAAATGGCATCCATATTTCATGGTTTTATCATAACGATGAGGTATTCCGCTCAGTTTGTCCGGGTCACGCGTTTTAGTCGGTGATTTATGTAGTAGGAGAGGCACGGGGCGGAGGCTGCGTTTATAAATAATAGCTGGATGAAAAATAGGGTCGTTGTTGACAGTGGAAGCGAGGTGGATGCAACGACGGCGGTGCGGAGCGGCGGCGGCCTCATGCCGGCTGGGTGCGCCTGCGCTGCGTCGTGCTTCACCTCACGCGGCGACCTGCGCTCACCTTCCCTATTGAAATGTCAGTGCGCGGCCCGGTGATGAGACAATCGTAAAATACAATGTTAAGGTCACATCATGACTTCAATAAACAATTCAAAACATGGGAAACGTGACGTCGTCGCCGGTGAGCGGGACCTCCTGAAAGTGTGTCAACCATCTTCCTTGTTACGAACCGAGCAAGGAACACTTGTTAGAGACAACATGCTTTGTTTATGTCTCTCTATTGCTCAACGCTATGCGGAACTGTTCTGTTTGAATGATCCTTTGTTCAAATCTGCAGTGAAGACTAAAGAGTTTAATGAATAAAATTTATCGATACTTTCATCATAAATGCCATCATAAAACCAGCAACTTTTAATGAAGAGCCAAAGAAAACTACAACATAAACTACGGCTATCTGTATGGTGTTGAGATCTTGTGACATTACACGTTATTATCGCTTATGGAAAATTGTCGCCATTATATGTAACAACGTAAAGGAACAGTAAGTGGGAGCCCCGCGATATGAAGTGAAAACAGAGAGTGCATGCGGGTCAGGCCAGGACAGGGCAGCGCAGCTACCGTTCCCGCGTTCCACATACACGCGCGCCACTGCCACTGCGCCCGCGCACGCGAGGATCGAGGTCACGGGGGAGACGCCCCCTTCACAAAGACAACCCAGCCTTTAAAGGCTCTCTATAGCCACATGCAGCGCAGACATGAACCTTGCACTTTTACAATCGCTTCACATCCCGCTCTCGATGCCCATTCAACGAGAACCTGCAAATGTCATTATGCATTAGGTATGGATGCATCTGCGCAGCTACGTGTGTTAATGTGACAAAAACATTTTAAATGACATTAGAAATCAGTATCCCAGAATAATTTATCGGAGGAATTTGTGTGTCATCAGGACACAGACCGAGCGCTAACATAGCGGGGTTTTACTTTCTTGCAGTGGCCTCAAGAAACTAGTTAAGAGAAAGTAGGATCAGTATCTCCCTTGCATTTATCGTTATATAACACGAACCATAAAACGATACTGAAACAGAGGATTCCGGGCAAATCCGCAAATTGACAAATGGGTACAGAAAAGCATGGGCGTCAAATGAAGGACTTCATAGTCGGCAATTATAAATCGGTGTCAGACTCACCAATACAAACAAGGAATTCCCACCATAGTGAAACAAATTCGCGCCTACAGTCGTCCAATTAGGCCGCTAGTATCGTGCGTATCCACCGACCCACGTGTGTAGAAAATAGGCACTTACTCATAAATATTTATGGCAGGCACAAGAGCCGTCTTTGTACATTTTCTACATTCACTCGGAATTATAATGGCTGTCACAGTAGGACCCCGAACAAGAGCCGAAACGGCTCGCATTAAGGAGAATAAAAGATTCTCGCGACAGTTTCACTTGGCAACGGACACGGCGAAAATCTCCAACAGCGATGACACACAAAGGGATTCGCCAACAGAATATTTAATGGGAAAGTTCGAACCCGCGAAGGTGACATCGTAGATTTACTTTCTTATGTGCGTAATCATAAAGAAGTCATTATGGCACTTTGAATAGTTTTTTGCAAGGAGCGATTTACTTCGGTGGCTGCAGGAAATGAGTGTGGCGTTATATGGATGAGAAGGCGGTCAATGGAAGGACGGCGACGCCCGGCATTTCCCGTTGTGGTGGGCACCGGGCGGTCGGGCGGTGAGCCGGCGGCCGCGACAGCACAGCCGATGCGTGTCGCACGGTAGTGGTACAGTTAGGCTGGATGAAGGCGGTTACGGTGACCGCCACTGCCGCTGCCGTCGCTCTGATCTGTCAATTAGAACCCCATAACCTTGTTCACATCGTTGTCCGTTCTCTACCCAGCCCTAACGACAACAATTACTGTCTTTCCCTAACAATGAAAGAGCACGTAGTACTGACCGTATTCATTTTTCCGTCAGCGTAGCGCATATTTTGTTACAATACGGTCACTATGTAAAAATTACAAGGTCAAGAAAAAAGAGAGAGTGTAAGTTAATTTCTGGAAAATGTTTTCGGTCAGCCGTTTGTTACGGTCCTAACTCGAATTTACTGCAGTCAAGCATTCACACAGTTTTTACGCGAACTGGTTTTTGTTGCTGTGGTATATTGTTGGAAAGTACTTATCAGTGAATAACATGATGAAAGTGCGTAATAAACCAAAAATATAATACCACCCATATTAGTATTTCACGAAAATTTTCAGTCATAAAAATAAATTGATCGCATTTCAATTCAGAACCGTTCTACGAAACAAAGTCCGATTTGGAGGAATCGATCGTATTGGCTCGAGACAATATCACGTTTTCCATCACTGTGAAATCTATCAATAGCAAAACAGTCCAGTGGAACGGTGTTGTAGGCGCGTGGCGTCACGTAGATTTACTTGTAAGAGCTTAGTGTCTGAACCCGCGCGTAGGTCGACGGCCGACTTGAGAATTTTAACAAATAATGATAGAACGAAACCATGTCCCAGCAATTTATCTACCTGAACCCCGTGAACACTTCCGAGCTAAACGTCTTTCCAATTTAATGTTATTGGATCCTATAAATAAAACGCGATAAGCAAATCGTCTGTCCGAGTTGAAGAATATTTCAGATCGAGTTCGGCGGAGGTGGAAACCGGAGATGGTTTATTTCTCTATTGTTTAAAATGTGTTGAATATTTCCTAACTTGATGTATGGCTGGAAGACAATGTTGTTCGACTTATCTCGAAGTTATCGAGTTTTCAAACAGCATACTGTTACATATATCACGGAGGCGCGATGCAGTTGCTTTGCGTAGGAGAACCAAGCTACCAGCTCAAGCAGCATATTGTCCGAAGTGTTGATATCAGACCCCTTCCATCTAGCGATTGACAGATGTAAGCCCATTACATAAATTGATGCTCGAATAAGGCGGACTGGATATTCGCGTGCAGGACATTAATCGTGTCCATAAAAGGCAATATCGCTCTATCGTTGACAGGTCTTTAATTTATTACAGTATTACCGACATAATAACACTATCTTAAAAGGATGTTTAATATACATTAATAGATTGGATACTAGCAGACTACGGCAAGTAAACATGCTGAACAATATAGAGCCGAAGAAAAGAGAGACACAGAACAGGCAGACTGTTGTTGGTTTAGGCGCATGCCTGTTGGAGATGAGTCAATATTTGCGGGTTATTGGCCTCGCTCTACTCCTTACTATTATTGAAAAGGATATAAGGCCAGTGTTTTCAGAGGAACATGACGAACGTTCGCTTTTAAAGCCTAAAAGGAACGAATATTTCAAGCACAATCTGATACAAGCAGAATTGCACATCTATTGCACCTGGTTACATTTAGATAAAGGCACGAATTCACCTGCGTGCACCATGTTAGAGTAAAGCCTCCGTTATCTGACGCGAATTTACTGCTCAAGATTAGACGAGATTTAACCTTGGACGGGATAAAGGAACAAGTACGGGGCGCTTCGATAATGGCTTCTTTACGTAATGGCGATAAAAGACTTCCTCGTGTTGCTCACGTGAGAGAATATTGCACGGGCGTGACAGTGACGGATGGGGCGGCACCTGACCGCGAGGTGTCGGCGGATGTTGTCGCCGCGGCGCGGGGCGGCGTCGCGCGCGCATCCCGGGCGCGGACCGGCGCCGAGGCGCGCAACCGCCTCCGATGCGCAGCGCAACCTCCGCAATTTACGCGTCAAATCTAATCGAGATAAAACGGTTGAACGAGATTTCGATATTCGCGAACTTTACTGCGAGGCGAGAAAATAACGGCACGCGATGATCTAGATCGTCATCAGCAAAAACACCTCCGCCTACTGCAGCATGATTGAAAATAGTCGATTGAAAACTACACTGAGAGAAATTTCCTGACTTTCCTTCTGAGTTTGTCCTTCCAAAAGCGTTTTCTTCTAAAATGGAGGACTTTTCCTTCCCTGTTTACCGTCCAAATCGGAAAAATGCGAAATTCCTTCCGATATTTAGAAGGAAATTTTTATTTCCTTCTAATTCAGAATGAAAAAATGGACGGATATTATGTAGAAGGATTATACCTAGTTGGAAACTCCTTCCGGTTCAATATTCCCACTAAAATTGGACGGAACAATATTTTTCCCTCTACATTTATTCTTTTAAATCGGAAGAAAATTTTTTGTGGGAAAAATAATACCCCATTTCCATCTAAAATGGAAGAATAACCGTCCAAATTGGAGGTATTTTATTTGGACGGAATGTTACGGCGCAAATCCATTCCAATTAGATGATAATACCCTTCCAAGTTGGTAGTAATAATTTGGTAGGAAAAATAACAACAGATTAACCTTCCGGTTGTGAAATATCCATCCAGAATAGAAGAAAATTACCGTCAAAATCAGTGGGAATTAATTGGAAGGTAAAATGCCATCCAAATGTGATGAAAGTCCATCCAATTCTGAAGGTTCTTACCTTCTAAACTAGTAGGTATTATAATTGGAAGAAATTTCCTCCTAAAAAAGACGGAACAATATTTTTCCTTCTACATGTATCCTTTCACATCAGAAAGAAATTTTCAGTGGGAAAAATAACACCCATTATCCATCTAAAATAGAAGAATTAGCTGACGATAACCGTCCAAATTAGAGGTATTTTATTTGGACGGAATGTTACGGCGCAAATCCATTCCAATTAGATGATAATATCCTTCCAAGTTGGTAGTAATAATTTGGTAGGAAAAATAACAACAGATTAACCTTCCGGTTGTGAAATATCCGTCCAGAATAGAAGAAAATTACCGTCAAAATCAGTGGGAATTCATTGGAAGGTAAAATGCCATCCAAATGTGATGAAAGCCCATCCAATTCTGAAGGTTCTTACCTTCTAAACCAGTAGGTATGATAATTGGAAGAAACTTCCTACTAAAAAAAGACGGCTCAATATTTTTCCTTCTACATTTCTCCTTTTTAATCAGAAAGAAATTTTCAGTGGGAAAAATAACATCCCTTATCCATCTAAAATAGAAGAATTAGCCAACCGATAACCGTCCAAATTAGAGGTATTTTATTTGGACGGAATGTTACGGCGAAAATCCATACAAATTAGATGATAATATCCTTCAAAGTTAGTGGTAATTGTTTGGTAGAAAAAATAACAACAGATTAACCTTCCGATTGTGAAATATCCATCAAGAATAGAAGAATATTACCGTCAAAATCAGTAGGAATTAATTGGAAGGTAAAATGCCATCTAAAGGTGACGAAAGTCTATCCAATTCAGAAGGTTCTTACCTTCTAACCCAGTAGGTAAGTATTACAATTTGAAGAAAATACATCAAGTGTGCCCATTATTTATATTTTCGTCGATAAACGTCCAAATTAGAGGTAAAATACTTCTGAATCAGACGATAATTTTCTTCCAAATTGGTTGTAATTGTTTGGTAGGGAGACCCATGGCTTTTATGGTGGTGTGGTGCACAGAAGAGTAAATTGGAGCTAGCGGAGCGGCAGCGACTTCTCAAATCAGTGGTGTGGTGGTTTGGTAGGGAAAATAAAATGGATTAACCTTCTGGTCGTGAAATATATTTCCAATATAGAAGAATACTTATGTGCTAAATAAAAAAGCAACACTAAAATGAAGTAATTATATGCTCAGTGAGAGCAACACGCTAAATATCAACGAGCAAAATTTTTGCTCCCATAGGCCGCTCCACACTCGCGCGCGAACGCGCGAAAGACCCTCGAAACATGGGTGTAGAACCGTGTCGCGTATTCTTCGCGGCTTCAAAATGCGGAAATGTGTCGGTTATTTGGTCCGCGGTAAAGGGACCGCGAAGCGCGAACCTTTGCGAGTCAGATCGAAGGCAGATCTTGCCGTGATTCACGGCGTTATTCGAGCCGCGAATCACGCGCGAGTGTGGAGAGGGCTTATTGTATTGGGCCGGGCATCAGTGTGACCATTACCAAAATAGCAAATTTGCCACCGACAGGGCAATAAATCTGCCAAATTCTGCCACGCTTGACGCTAAAAAGATGCCTTTATGGAAATCTTCAAAACAAAACAAAAAATATAATTAAAATTTTATACCTATTTATCAAAAAACATACAAATTTGTTACACCTACAATGTCAATCAGTATTTGCCTCCAAATTTTCGTTTTCTTTGATTTCTTCAAAAACTTCAAACTTTATGAATATAAAATTACTACTATAATAGAATATTCTCATCAAAATAAGGTATCATTGATCGTCATATGCCTTTGTGTTACTTTGCTATGCTAATTTAAAATCATATCAAAATCGGCTACTTTCGTCACTTAAAACCAAATGGCAGAAATCTGCCACAAATGGTCACACTGCAAAGGTAGGAATATCCACTAGATCCTTCCTTTTTTTGTCGAGCATAGATACTAGAGATGTGGTCATGTTATCAAATGACCGCAAAACATCGATTCGAAATTATAAAAAAAGTTACCACTATTGGGAAGTCGATTATTATTATATTATATTAGCAAAATTATCTCCATTCACGCATCGATAAAACCACAAAAAACAACCACAGACGATAAAAAATACAGACATGAAAGAAGGTACTCAGCTGTGTAATGTTCTATTTACTCAGCTGTGTTATGTTCAACTATAACTCCATTCAAAAATCTCGATTACAAGAAAGTTTTACAAGTAATTGTGGAAAAGCATCAACAAAAAAGTTATATAAAGTTTTTAATCTTTTCGTTGAGTGCAAAAATAGTTTTGGGGTTTTATGATCGTTGTGATGCTCAATGTGCGTGAAAGTCGTCATCTCTGAGGTTCATGGACTTCATATTCATAATCAAAATATGTAGGTATGTCCACGTACCTACTTACTACCTACCTACCTACAATATAAGGTCCTTTTAAATTAACTACAAATATTTACAGGGTGTGTTCTACTCATGAAACTGAACAACTTTCCCCAAGGAACATAGGTCGAAATATGAAAAAAAAAAATTGGACCTCCCATACGAATCGCACGGTCAGCGAATCAAAATTAGTATGGGAGGACCAATTTTTTTTTTCATATTTCGACCTATGTTCCTAGGGAAAAGTTGTTCAGTTTCATGAGTAGAACACACACGGTAAATATTTGTAGTTAATTTAAAAGGACCTTATATAATAAAATGTTAGATACTTAGTTGTACTCATAAAACTAAAAAAAAATGTTTATTAGATAACCGACGGTAACAGCAGTCCCCAAGAACAAACGAATAGATAACCGCTTGGTTGAAAACGTTTTCAACCGGCTACATCTACAACGTGTAACAGAAAGGGTATATGCATCGAGAAATGTGTGAATCTACCCATGAAACTGAACAACCTTCCCTTATGAACATAGGTCGAAATATGAAAAAAAAAATTGACTTCCCATACTAAATACGCTATCAGCTGATGCATTTAGTATGAAAGGTCACGATGTTTTTTTCGTTTTTCGACCTATGTTTCTTAGGGAAAGTTGTTCAGTTTCATGGGTAGATTCACACATTTCTCGATGCATATACCCTTTCTGTTACACGTTGTATAAACAAAACTGGGGTACCTATCAACCCTGAGATAAATAAGGTGAATGTGCTCATGAAACTGAATAACTTTCCACAAGGAACATAGGTTAAAAATATGAAAAAAGAATTGGACCTTCATAGTAAATCAATCCGCTGATCGTCAATTTTGTATGGGAGGTACAATTTTCTTTTCATATTTTAACCTAGTTATGATAATTATATTATTATGGTTTTTATCTATTTTGATAGTTTTATATCGATATTCGTGATTCGTTTTGTTTATACAAAACGAAATTATCATAAAATTAAATAATATAAAATTATCGATCAATCGATCTCGTCGTCGCATCCCTATCTACATCTAGTGACACGAGTCCAGTTAATGTACGACCATGGATTGTACAGCCAGATATTACGAAGCCATTGTTATGTACACGTAATACCGGGCTGTGCATTATTGGCCGTGCAATATCTGGTCGGCAATTATCACCCCGTACCAATATTATAGGGATGTATTTTAATGCACTTTAAATAAAATGGAAGCAGCTATAAAATAAATCGCTTTCACTTTAGAATATTAAAACAACTTCAATTAAATATTTTCACTATAAACATAATGTTTTCACTATAAAATAATAGAACAACTATAATTTATTATTTTCACTTTAACAAATAATGTATTTCACAACAAAATAATAGTTTCCACTTTAAGAAATCATTGAATGCACTTTAACTGTGACAGTGGCATGCGTTTTTTTTAGTATGTTGGCATTGGTGGCACTCGTAGACAGAGAAAGTATAGACCACTTGATAGCATTTGTCGCATTCACACAAGAAAAAGAAGGACATGCTTATATCTTGTGTTTGTGTAAGAACGAGACAGATAGTGCTCTCGCACGAGAGTGTACTTGGTAGCGTTCGCCTAGTATCAGGGTGTGTCTACAGTACATAGCTTCGGACGACAGCTCTCGTACAATGGGGGTTTTTGATTTGCTCATTCCGGAGAAAATTTTCTGTTTCAAACTAGATGGCGTTAGGTGCTACTAAAATTTTGACAGGTTATTTATCGTTGTTTTGACGCTTTCGTTTCACGCAATGTGACAAATAAGTTTTAGTTTAAATTTTATAGTTTAGGAAGACTTTCTTAGTGCTGCTTTATTGAATAATGAACTATAGATAAGTAAAATACAGCTTTCGCAGATATAAAGTGTTTGATTTGACAAAATTAGAAAAGATATAAATAGTCAATAGACTTTTCCGTGTAAAGAAATGTCATTTTAGCCAGTTTCAGCGCCCTCTGCAGGAGCTCACAAGAATCGTCCAAAAAATTCCCATTGCACGCGGCAAGAGGTCTTTTGACGTTTGTGCTTTTGTGTGGTTTGTTTTTAAAATTGCGTTCCGTTTTTAGTCAAATTTGTTACAGAATAAATGAATAAAATTAAATGGAACGTAATTTTAAAGCTACACTATGTGCGCTGTAGCATGGTGCGGGTGACACATGTCAAATGCATACAAAATTTATAGCTATCTCTTTCACACCTGTGATGGTTTTATATTTTTACCTGTTGTCACCCGCACCATGCTACAGCACAAATAGTTGTGAGCATATTTAAAATATTCGTTTTAAAGTCAAACATAATATAGTTAAAATTGTTACTTTTAAAGTGAATTCAACTATTTTTAAAGCTGAGTATATTTATAGTGTAAGACATTACTTTTATAGTGCGTTCCATTAATTTTAAAGCTGAGTATTTTTGTAGTGAAAACCATCACTCTTAAAGTGCGTTCGATTACTTTCAAAGCTGAGGTGGTTAAAGTGAAATCCACTAATTTTATAGTGGGAATATTTATACCCCGATATTATACAGCCCGTAATTGGAAGCCAAGGAAAGCACGGGCAATATTTCAAGTACTACATGTACTTGAAATATTGCCCGGGTACAATTTTGGTACTTACATACAAATAGTCACGCCTTTATCCCTTGCGGGGTAGGCAGAGCGTAAAACGCCTCGTAAAAGGCGCCTTCACCACGTTTGACGGAAATTGAGGGCGGTTTTAGATAGTATGTGTATCGTTTAGTGACAGGTTGTCAGCCCATCGAATAAATTACTATACACTGTAACCCTCGAATCCCTTTTGCTGACTTCTACAGCATTGACTGAAAACGGAACGCAATTTATGGCCAAACCTCACAAAGGTCAAAAAACCGCTGCGGACTAGTGCAATCTACAGGATTTCCTTGAGTGTCACAGTTAAAGTGCGTTTAATGATTTCTTAAAGTGGAAATAATAATTTGTAGTGAAAGACATTATTTTCAAAGTGAAAATATTTAATTGAAGTTGTTTTATTATTTTAAAGTGAAAGCGACTATTATCATAGCTGCTTCCATTTAATTTAAAGTGAATTAAAATACGTAACGTTTTTATATCTTCGCATGAGAAAATATTCCGTTTCATCTCGGTTGACCGACCAATTCGCCCTCTTCTTCCAGAGTTTATTTTAGGGACTTCACATCGGATTGATTAGATTGATACATTATCGGGTCGTCAATTATCATGGCTGTACATTATTGCTTCCCTAGTGATGACATGACGCCGCCCGCCACCACGCCATTTTTATTTCTCTGGAATCGCGGCGTGCGCCCGCGCTGTTTGTTTATAATTAAAATTCTGTACTGGTAAGTATTTAAGTAAAAGGAAAAAGTGAAACTTCCTTTCCGCGAGGGATCATTTGGAGAGATCCAGCTGACCCCCTAAAAAGGTATTTATCACTTTATTAAGAACGACTAATTAGCCATTATTCCCTACAAGCTCTGTCTGGTTCCGGCATAATTCCTGGGGCCTGGCAGGCCTCCCTACAATTGGGGGTACATGCCATAGGTACTCACCACGCTTGGCAGGCGGGTATGTGAGCGCAGTAGAAATTTTCCATTCACAGGGAACGCTGCTGCCCATTTCCTGGATTTATCCCTAAGTCGCCTTTTACGACACCCGGAGGAAGTTATGGGGTGATGCTATTCTAGCCCGGCACCACACGGGTCAATAGTTTCAATGCTTTTTTTTAATTACTACAATCAAATTGTTTCAGTTGCATTAAGTACCTACAAAATATGGAACAAACCTTCAAGGATATTCTGCAAGGCCTGGGAGCGTCTTCAGATGTGATAGACTGTTTTATTGGTAAGATGTTTTATTCAGATTATTAATTTACTAGTTTTCTAGAATCATTTTCCGGGGGTAAAAAGAAGCATAATATGTTAGGCAGGTACTCATGGAGCGTGTAGCATTATAATTTATAATGGTGAAAAATGTTTATCGTTCCAGTAGGTTTTGAGTTTATTTGTTTTATATAAACAGGGTGGAATTTTCAGACCGCTCCTCCGGGGAAAAGTGGCATTCGAGTTCATAGATGGCCAACATTAGATTTTTCAATGTTTCTAAAGTCAGCCCCTGTTTTTTCTTAAATTGTTTGCAATTCGAGTGGCTTTTTTAATGAATGCAAGCTGAAAATGTGCAGATATTTGGGGAGGGGGGAATGTTAAGCAGGAACCTACTTACAATGTTTTGTTTATAAATCACCATAATAATAAATTCCCTCTTGTCATTAATTACCTACTTAGTTCTGAAGTTAGTAGATTTATCACACAAACAAGCTCATTAGCGAATACTTACAATTTTAATAAGTAGTGTAGATACTAGGTATCGGTGTTAATTGAGGCCTAAAATGAAAATAATTGTTGAATCTTATCAATAACTTAATATCAATTCATTTCAGCAGAAGAGGTACCTAAGCACCTACTTACATATGAAATGGTAACAGCCAACTAAAAAAAAAGCAAACCTTTTGACACTTGGTGTCCCTGCAGTCCGGACTGGGATATGATGGTTATGGTACAGGGACGCAATATATCAAAAATCTATTAATGCAGCTCTACTTACTTCTTAAAATAAAGGTATTTGTATTAGGTTCGATTCCCGGGTGTGGCAATTGTTTTTCAAAAATCTGTAAATGGAGAATTCCACGAAAACTGCAACCAATGTCCCGCACAACAGTAAACTGTGGCACCAACTAAAACACTTCTTACACAGCTGTAAGAAGTGTTGAATAAAATGCTTTTTAGATAATTTCAATTCTACATTATCAAAATATCTCTATCTTACGTGGAAGTATTAAAATTAGTACCTGTTGTGCGGGACATTTTCGTGGAATGCTCCAAATGCCGTTTGGCTTATTTTCAAAAAATAGCTTGTACTAGATGGTACACTATCCATACCGTGTCTATGTGCTTACCCAAGGCCTCTTAGGCATTTAATTATAGCAGTGAAAACAGTCGGGATCAAGTAATTAGACACCTATGCGATAGGTTTGCCTTACAGGGTGTGTTATACTCATATGTACGGATGAGTTTTAGTTTGTATTAAGTACGTGTTATTGTCCTATTTTCAGTATTGCACTTTTGGCCTTTATCTTTATTTAACATTGTGATTTTAAATACGTTGCTGCAATCAATTTGAGAAATTCTCAGTGAACGTAGTTAACGCTCATTTGTTTATTTTTAGTTTTGTTAAGGAGTTATACAATGCTAAGTGGCGCCCCATCAGTAAAAAAAATATATTACTCACTGAGTAAACAATAATTTATTGAAAATCCGGTGTTGAAGTGTAGGTACTGTAGTATATTTAGAAACTATGAACGTGAAATATTTAGTTTTTGTTACAAAAAGTAAAAGTGCGAAAAACGGCCACTTCTGGCACGGGTATCTATAGTTCAGCGAATTATATTTTACGCAGTTGATGGTTCCTAAATATACTACAGTATTATCTTCATTTCAATCGTATTGCTTATCAGCGAGTAATTTTTTTACTAATGGGTGCGCCATTTAGCATGTTATAGCCTCTCTTTCCCAAGATAGCGTCACAATCACAATCATCACAAAGTTGTACCTAATAAGATATTGTGTTCAAGTTTTGTTTTGCTGTTAGACATACAAAAACAATAAAAATATTTTTATGATGGTGAAATATGTTTTATTTTGTTATTGTAATCCTTAATTCCCAAATTTTAATATTAATATAGGGTGATTTTTAATTAGTTATTGTTAGCAAAAGATATACACACTCATAATACTTGGGAAAAGTTGTTCAGTATCATGAGTGCATGCATATCTTTTGCTATCAAAATTAAAAGTCATCCTCGTGTCAATATTTTACGTTTTACCTTGTTTTATTTTAACTATTATCTCTTTTTTATTTGCAGGAAGGCGATTCGAGCAAGGTTTCTCCTTTCGAATATCCAAATTATTTTCTTGTTACAGAAAAAGAAACTGAAGGTAACAGTTTCTGCCATAATTGCTTTCATTTTTAGGTGGTCAATTCAATCAAATATTTGGAGGGTTCACCTAGTCCACAGAAAGGAAAAACCGTAGGGTAATATCCTGCAGTAATTATACTTTCTGTATGAGGATGGTTATTCTAAATATTTATAATGTTTGTCCATTCAAACTGTTATTCAGATGTTTACATGGATAAACTTAAATATTTAGGATTATCGTCCACAACAGGAGATGGACAATCCTCCCAAATATTTGGAATTACCACCTATAATAGAAGGTAATTATAGCAGCAAAAACTATTACCGTCCAATTTTTCCTTTCTATTGCGAGGGATAGTTGGGATATTCGAAGGGAAATACCATCTGCAACAGAAGGTAAAAACGGTAGGAAATATTTTTCTGCCGGATTTACCTTCCGTTTGGTCTCGGAAGGAATACCCTCGAATTACCTTCCTAATTTAGAAGGAAATTGCATAGATTTTCCTTCTAATCTCAGGTGGGATCAGAAGGAAAAACTGTATAAAATGGAAGGTAAAACTAAAATGGAAGACTATTCCTACCATGTATACCTTCTGTAACGGTAGGAATTACCTTTCCGTTTAGAAGGAAAAGGCACAGATTTTCCTTCTAATCTTAGGTGGGATCAGAAGGAAAATCTGTATAAAATGGAAGGTAAAACTAAAATGGAAGACTATTCCCACCATGTATACCTTCTGTAACGGTAGGAATTACCTTTCCGTTTAGAAGGAAAAAGCACAGATTTTCCTTCTAATCTCAGGTGGGATCAGAAGGAAAATCTAAAATGAAAGAATATTCCTACCATGTATACCTTCTGTAACGGTAGGAATTACCTTTCCGTTTAAAAGGAAAAGGCACAGATTTTCCTTCTAATCTCAGGTGGGATCAGAAGGAAAATGTGCCTTTTCCTTCTAAACGGAAAGGTAATTCCTACCGTTACAGAAGGTATACATGGTAGGAATATTCTTCCATTTTAGTTTTGCCTTCCAATTTATACAGATTTTCCTTCTGATCCCACCTGAGATTAGAAGGAAAATCTGTGCCTATCCTTCCTTTAAGGATATCGATTGGAAGGTAAAATTCAGATGGATAACGTAGAAGGAAAAGTTACCTTCCGAATTTTACCTTCCTTTTTGACTCGGATGGATATGGTAGAAGGATATCGATGGGACGGTAAAATTCAGATGGATAATTTAGAAGGAAAAGTTACCCTCCGAATTTTACCTTCCTTTTTGACTCAGAAGGAAATAGGGAATCGGAAGGTAAATTTGCATACGTATAGTCTACTGAAACAGAGGGTAAAGTTGGACGGAAAATAATTAGAAGGTAATTATGGAAGGAAAAAAAAAGTCTAAAATATCCATTCAAATTGGATGGAAAATTTCCTACTGAGTCAAAAGGGACGGATTTATCTTCTATATTCAGAAGGTTATTTCTATCAGTGTATAGCTAATGGCTCAAATTGATAATAATTTTGCATTGTAGCAGAGTCAGGTTTCTGCGTTGTGGATCCTGATCGCGATAACGATGATGTCTTAAAAGAACATCTACCTCGGGACTTGTTGCTGTTTATTTTAAAAGACTTAGCTGATGCCTATCGTAAATAGATACACGGCAAAAAAGTGCTTTGAATTTAAATACTCGCCGTAATTAGTTCGAGAAGATGGGGGTATAAAAAGTGGGAAAGCTTAGAGAAATTATCCTATTTATTATATAGAAAATCGTTAAGTAGTACGTGAGGCCTTATAGTTTCCTGTTTAACATAAATATGCGACGGTCGGAAGGTAGTTTAATAGCTCGTAAAGTCAAAAATAACAATATTTTCTACAATAATAGGAAGGGCGTCGTGCCATAACAGTTATATAATAATAATAACGGAAGATATGAAAGCACGACACCTATAAACGACCTTAATTATTTACAGTCGTATATTTTTTACTGGAATCCAAGAAATAAATGCTCGTAGAAATGATGATATTCACCCACATGGACATTAAAGACCCTGACGTATATTAACGCCCTCATCTGTATCGCCTTAAACTATTGTTCTTATGCTCCTTTCCCATTATTCAGGCTGTCAGCAATAACATTCGGTTGTGAAATAGTGCAAACCCAGTCAAGCCTGTCAGTGCGTTTACTTATCCATAGAATTTATGGGAGCTTGATGGTTCAATGCACAGATCAAGACGGATGGGTAGCTTTTTTATCAACACTTGCAAGAACTTCCAGCGTGGGATAGAAACAAGCGACCAATGATGTACCTAATGTACTGTGATTTGATTAATGAAACAGATTGTGGAAATTGAGTTGGCACTAGATGAGTGGCATGTGTTCCATAGTGATGGCCGACTGATGGTGTACAGATAGGTTTTTGTACTGGTTGTTGAACTGCAAGATAATCTGATATAAGAAATAGTCCATTCCAATATTAATTATCTAAATGCATTTTGTTACGTAACACAAAGTATTGTTAAGAAAGAACAATCCGTGATTTTCTTTGCTGGTTTTGAATTCGTAATTTGATCATTGCTTATAAACATATTTTTTTAATAATGATATTACGGGTGAACTATTCTTGTAAAACAGAATAAAGTTACACGAAGTCAGTGATTCTTGTTTGACCGCTCGTGACCCTGAAGGGGTCGCAGATGCCACAAAACGTAGGGTAAGGACCCAAGGCAATGTTTATAGTTCATTCTGCTAGGACATAGCAATTTATAAGACTCTATTTCTTACGTCATAAGTTCATAACATTACTTATCCGAGTAGATATTATCGTAGAACGTAACATTCAAAACATACCTAAGACAGAACTTAGTAGTATCACCCGTAACGTAGTTTTCATGTCCGCTCATTTCCATTCCATGCCGCCATGCCGGACTACACACGGCTAAAAATATCTTAAATACCTATGTTCTATAATGACCCAAAATATTGGTCAGATGCATAAACCAATCCTCCTGTTAATGGTCATAAGCGTCAAATTAAATAACTATACAGAGAGTAAAAAAATTAGCTGACCAAACTTTAGAGTGAACTGAACTGAAACCCATAAAACTGAACAACTTTCCCCAAGGAACATAGGTCGAAAAACGAAAAATCCTGAGGAAAGCAAAACCTATAGGGTACTTCCCGGTGACCTAGGATCTTGAGGCAAGAAGCAATGTGAGGAAAAAATCCAAAAACAAATTTTTGTTGTTAGATCACAAAAAAAGTATACTTTTAGTTGTCGGTTCCCTTGCAATTAATCAAACAAAAGTTCGTTTCTTTTGATTGCGAAGACTTAAAAGTATGATTCTTTTACAGCTTCAAGGGACTAGACTTGAGTATTTAGTATAAATTTCAACTTGATACATTCACGAATTCTTGAGAAAAAGGGTCTTGACAGACGGACGGACAGACAGACAGACCGACAGATAGACAGACAGACAGACGGACAACCGAGTGATCCTATAAGGGTTCCTTTATTCCTTTTGAGGTACGGAACCCTAAAAATAGGGTTCCTAGTTGACCCTAAAAATTAACCAATACAAAATGACTCGAAACGCTGGCACCATTTGTATTGAAGGGCAAAATTTTAGATTTCGACCCATGTTCCGTGAGGAAAGGTGTTTCAGTTTCATTGGTAGGTTCACCCTCAAGTTTGGTTAGCAAATTTTTTTACTCCTTGCGTATTGGTCAGTTGCATACACCAACTTAAGGGTCACAAGCGTGAATTTTAATATCTACGTACTCACCATCTTAGTAGTCATATTTGAAGAGTGTTTTCGGTACTCACCTGAAACAAAAAGAATTTTGTAGATTTGGACTACTCTCTATAATATTAATTCAAGTATCGTACGGAGAGAGTCAAGCGTACAGTTAAACATGTAAATTGGTTGATCCTCTTCTTGGCACATCGCTGTGGAATACAAAACATCAAAAATTTAAATATTATGGATTGAGACCAAAATTTACGGTGGTTCTTGCTAATCTGATGCTTTCTCTCTATCTAAAAACGACATAAAATATCATACTAAAACTAGACATCATTTATAAAATATACGATGGTGTAGAACTCGCATAAGCAGTCTCTGATACTACTGGTTTTTGCAGGAAAGCGATTACCATTAATATCGCCAAGAATGTCTTATTTCCCAACGAGATAAGTAAAACATAATCCATTATAGAGAGACGTTGACAGAATACTATTAGTTTTTAGCGAATTACGGTCAAGAAAATAATATTCATAAATATTTTATGAGACAACTTTGTTATTTAAACCGTAATTTTATTCATCGAAAACCTTGCGTGCAGTTTATTTGTTTAAGCAAACACCAACAAATAATAATGCATAGTGATTGTAGAGACGTACGGGCGAATATCTGTTACACATCGTGTTACATAATACGCGGCTAGTAGTTATCTGCTATTACGATCACAGCACCGTAACCAACGCGAAGGTCTAGTTCAATAACAATGCGTTTCTCATTTAAAGCTCTTCACGACTTCTGTGTTATATCTGGCGCGTTACCTGTTCCCCTGTTCGTTGACACCGACGAATTCATTCCAAACACGACGACGCAGCAGATTTGTGCAGCGTAGACCGTAGCAGAGCCTCAAGAACAATACCTATAATTTGAGCCCACAACCCGTGAACGCCTTTACATATTTTGACAGGGGCGAAGGCCCGTTAGCACTCCCGCTCCGCGAGTTATAATGATACAAGATAGAAATACACTTCAAATAAATCCTGCCCGCGGGCCAGTTAATCGGTAAACATCCTCAACAACTCAATTGGGTCCAGGGTGTAAACAGACAACAAAATTATGGGCGAGCGTGCATTCCTGGAAAACTCTAAGTGCAAAATGTTGGTAATTATGAAAGTATGCGTGGAAGCGCGTATATGTTCCTGAATGAGGGAATCGCGAGCGTGAGCGCGCATGAGCATAGGATTCCGCAGTGCGGCCTCTGATTACAAAGTCACCTGCCTATAATTCAGCCAGTCATAATTGAGATACACTCATGTGTAAAGCGAGTAATTAACAATGGTTTATTGTTTTGTTCACAGGACGGCGGCGGTTAGCGCGCAGCGGTTGTGGAACTAGAGGTCAGTAACCCCATGCACCTTACTGTTCTGCGATCGGAATTCGTGAATCTTCAGAAATAACACGTCATTATGTCTTATTAGCGGTTGAGGAAGCACTTAAAGCAAATGTAAGGAAAATAACACGCTCGGGTCTCGCGAGAGATTGTTCCAGGATCCATTATTGCACCCATTATAAAATTAGTCTAGCTACAATACATAACCGTATTCGCTAAAACCGATCTAATGTGTCTTTCCTATAGTATTATGCAAACAGTAATACGGTAGATTTCGTATCGGTATGCTTCAACGCGGAAACGAGAAATAATGGTAGGTAATAATGTCAAATTACATCGAAATATGATTCTGAAAAATAACAACCTTAGATTAGAAGCAGCGGAGTGCAAACAGACGAGTTACAGTTAGTTTTTTGTGGTAATGCGTACGTAACGTAGAGGCTCGCAAATAGTCGGTTAAGCGAGCGTGTATTATTAATGCAATGGCTATTACCAAAATTGGTGCGGAATTACGAAACGGGTCTTAGACGTATTCCGGCTAATGAAGATTACTTAAAATTGAACCGTGGATCACGGCCCGTAAATCATTAACGTAGACCAACGTGGACCGATGCAACGCATCGTTGAACTAATTGCGATCTACTCGTATACCACCATTAATTGAGTCTGTCAATAAGGAGCCAGCTTCGAATGTGGTTTTCTATATTAGTCGTTGTAATTACATCTAATTAGATAACATCGTATTTATTTCTTGTAAGATTGAAAGCCTACAAGAAGTTACTTCGTCATTATTGGTGTTATCACAACGTGAGTCTCTTTATGGCAACTCAACATGACACTAATTAAAACCAGGTAAATAATTTCGTCAAGTAAATAACGTTGTTCATGTTGACAAGACGTTTTCCCTTGCGGTCTTGGACGGTTGCGGGTTGGGTAAAAAAGAACCACGCCGGGTTTCGGTGCAACCGGGCCTGAACGCCGATTTCCGAATTCCGCGAACCGGTTTGTGCATACCATCATCCTGTTACTTTTTACCGTTTCCCGCAACAGAATGGAACATACGGCCTACATCGTAACTTACAAAAGAGCATTCGATTTTATTTTTCTTTTCTCTCATTTCTAAATTGCCAGCCTAATCATCTTTGGATCTAATCCTCGTAATTATAAATCTGAAATTTATTATCATTTTTAATGTGTTTCCAATTAACGTGAACCAACCTACCAGTAGATGATTAGACTTGTAATACACGCAGCGAAATTAACGATAAAATTGCGACTATGTTCGCCTAATAAGAACACTTTGACGACGTGCTAAAAACGGTATTGCTCATTAAGTTTACCAACTAATTAAGTTCAAACAAGTGATAAAAGCTGTAATCTATATTGACCTGTTATTGGACAATGTTGTGGCACTATAAGCGACAGTAAACCGTAAAATATTTAGTAGATAATTGGGATTTTTTCTGTTCGTATAATTTTACAGAATATAGCCATATACCATACATCTCTGCATACCTTGGGAACAAAGTTAAACGCTACCAGAATATCTCGATTCTATAACTGATGCAGAAACAGACTTATACCTACGGGTTGCTAAGTCAACGTAACTGAACATCTTTTACCAGGAAATTCTTACAGAAAACGAATTCTTTTTTTTTTTTGAGTTTCCCATACAAAATGACTACCTTGATCAGACAATTTGAATAGGGAAGTAGGTAAAAACGTACCTACGGTTTTTGTTTCCTGAAAGATTTTCCTGGTGAAAGTTGTTCAGTTTCAGTAAAGGAGCGAGCAACTGCTATCAGTTTGCGGGAAACTGTCTCTTACACCCCGTATAACATCAGAGGTTTTCTTCAGAAACTAATACCTATCATCATAATACCATGTTTATTGAATGTCATAGAGATAATTGATAGTCAGACTTCTGATTTGATTATCTGTACAGCTAGATGTCAAGCGATCGATTTATTATCATTAAATCACTGTAGCGCCGCCGACGATAATACTTCGACGCTGACACTAACATGCTAACTCGATTACATCAAAGACGAATCAGCTATTTAAATAGCTTTTTACTATCTCCCGACGGAAGGTTGTGAGATTGAAATCATCTAATTTTCTCTACACTGTAAGATCTTTCAGCAAACATTTCATATCACGCAAATGAGAATTGGAAACATTCAGCGTAGTGGCCCTTGTTCTCCTGATTGTGTTTCAATTCAAAGAACGATTCAAATCTAAATAGATTTTATGTTAATTTAGTGAACATTCAGAATAAAGATTAGTTCAAAGCTCGCGTAGCATACAAGCAGTAATACAGGAAATGTCCGAGCAATATCCACCCCGAGGCGTAGGGTATGCATCGGGAAGCAATCGTTGTGCGACTATAGAACAAGCAAAAGGCGGTCGCGATCTGCGCCAGGGGCCTTTAATTGACAATGGATACCAGCCGACCCGCATAGATTAGCCGGCCGATAGAGTTTACCTTTAACCCGCTCATTACGTGTGTGATACTGGACCAGCTCTCCTTCTGCACCCTGCTGGTTTCTCGGAATCTTGACTTGACTAACATAACCCGGCTAATGCGTCAATTTGCCATTATCTCTCAAAATCTAACCGTTTACTTTTAAGCTCGTTCCCAATCGGTTTAAACGTCGCCCTAAAAGGTATGATAAGAAATTAATGCCCAGTTATTACTTGGTGTACCCTGAATGCTTGCAAGTAGATAAATCAAAATGACCCGGTCTCAACAAGGGAGGTACGAGTTCGCATCACTGTTCGTAGATTGTTTATATGTTGGTGAGATGTTGAATGAAAATCTCAGATAACATTAGTGTAATTACGATTGTTGTGGGCGCTTGTAACTGTCGAATATTACAGACCACCTGTGGCTGAACATAAACGCTTGGATTTGCTTAACAATTAGTAACCTCATGGGTCAATATTGTAACTTCCTCGTTGTATAAACAATGGTCAGTCTTTATATGGACGCGATCAAGTGCGTGGACACGAGCTGGTTCTCGTAATAAGATTGTTTACAAGCGGCGATCATGGGACATTGGTCGGGAATGTAGATGCAGTTATGGACGACCGGTCGTACCTATTCCTGTAATCAACCATCGATATACCTAACTATGTCAGCGTATTCGATGTTTATAACTTATCAATTTTGATAAACCATCGCTGGTGAAGGTATTTACGGCGTCGACCTATTGGACTATCAAGTAAATTTCCCCTACCCGTAATAAACATATAATTCCATCTATCTGCAAATTTATGCCCGGCTATTTATAAGATTCCTAATTCAACGACCAAGGTATATGACAATCTACATGTTTGATGCGGTGGGTATGGTATGAAGGCTAGCAGCTGGAAGGGAATCTAGCGCTCGTCGTCGCCGTCTCAATTATAAGGAACGATTAGCGACGACCACACGTGGGCATGCGGTCTGCGTAAATTGCTACACGTACCTACGCGAGAAAAGCTAGTATTTCGACAGCTGTCGCCAGTTTCAAGTTTCTCGGACATTCTCTGTATTCCTTTTAATTACCCACCGAGCGGGTTGCAACAGTACTCGTAATATCATAAGCCGCCATAAAAATGTTCTGAAGCGTAGAGTTTAGCTGGTTTATGAAACTAGCCTCTCGTCGATTTTCACGTTCTCGTTCGGTTTTACGAGCGGTGTTATAAACCCGCGACGGCGACGCGGTCACCACCTTGCATGCAAAGGCGCCTGGATATTGCGCTATAAATATGATCGCGGGCTGTATCTGTGAGAACATAATTGGATATTCGCGGTAAGCTCCTGATTCGAAAGAAAGATAAAAGTGTGTGAGGACATCGCGGAGGCGGCGTTGTCAGGTGTCCATCCAGTGTTATCGTGGCGCGACATCTTTATGCCGGGGTTTTTCTGCGCGTGCGCGGTGCGGTGGGCGGTAATGGCGTCCGCCCCAACGGGATTTGCGCGTCGACATCGTTTCGCGTCTCATCGCTCGGCCGCAATACATCGCTCCACTTAAATTACGTGCGAGCTTGTTCCGGTAAACTATCGTGATAGGTACCTACAGAACATGACACGCTATAAAAATGTTCCACTCGCGACTCGCACCTGACTGCGAGACTAGCCGCCTCGCCGCGACGTCACGTCGTGACGTTTTCTTAGCACTTCAAGTGCATTATAACCGTGTATGGCAAAGACCTAATGTTGCAACTTGTAAGTTCACGATAGCAAACTTTAATGTGCTAAGTTTGTTTCACTTAACATGTGATTGTGAAAACAAAGCACTTATCGTCACTTATCTATTTAATATGTGTGTATAACTTTTACAGCCTCCAAATTGCTAAATAAATGTGATTTTATGTCGAGTTAATAAGAGTTGCAAAGCAGATATACATAAAGTTAACCAATAAATTAAACGGTTTCAAATTAACATTGCAGCTAAACCAAATACCCTCAATCAACCGGGCTAGCCCTCACAAAAACATGGCGAAGGCAATTAAATACATAACAATTAAACGGACATCGTTGGGAATCTGTTAGCTGGCCTGTGAGAGCTGTTTGTCACGATGAAATGGCACAATAATGTGCTCAAACGAGCCTCGTAAACGTCCGATCAATCGCCGATAACGGTAGCCAGTTGGAGGGTTGCCAGCTGCCCGGACATGGTCAATCTTTTTAAGAGTTTGTCCGGCTATTGTTAGGTTTTGGTTAAAGCTCGAAGTCGAAGAGCAGCATTCATTCCCTAAATAATAAATGAAACATGTAGACTTAGGTACTTTATAGGGTCCTCAGTAATGCCTGCAAAAGTCCGGATGAACTGGTTGTATGTCCAGATTTGAAAATACCTAGCAACCCTGGTGGACGGACTTGTGGGGGCTGGTACGCTGATGACGTGTCTTTAATAAAGGTATATTGACCTTGTTAAGATGCTCTGATATACGCAATCCGATTTGTTGTTTTTTGTTCGTAAACTCTATTATTCCAATAAGTAGTTATAGAGATCAAAGATAGAAGGAATGGTACCCGGTAGTATCCTGGGAAAACATATTTTATCGGTCCCAGCTTGCGCAAAATTTTAATAAGAGCTTACATAGAACTAGGAAGAGAGAGGAACGATTTAAAATAAATATATAAAGTATACAGTTTTCTAGATAAATGAGGTCTTCAAATAAACAAGACAATGAGTTACAAGATAATTGAGACAGAGTTCCACACATTTTTGCTGTCATTTATCTTAACAACAGTGGATCGATTTAAGATGAATTTAGACCCGTAGTTGGACTGATCATTTGTCTGTTCTTGTGGAACGTTAATAGTTGTCTGGTAAGGAATGAAGGAATGTAATTGCTCTCAAAAGTCATCGTTAGTAAGCCCCCACTAAATAACTAAACTGTTAAGACTGTTAGTATTGCTAAATTGCTTATTTTATTTATCGTAGGTCTCAAATACCTCTCCGCAATTCTTCTTTATAAACAGGGACGGGCCCGTTGCTTTAACCATCATTCATTCCTGTTTAATACTTCCACTAATAGTTGCCCATATTTGGAAGAACCTTATAGCCAGATAATGCACATAACCTCTACGAAACTACTCATGGATCCCTATTGATCTTTGATATTGAGTTATTTCAGGCGTAGAAACATAGTCCCAGCAATGCTCACATAAAAAGCTTTACTGCAAAGCAATAATCGTAGTTCTTGCAGCTGGTATCAGTTTCCGATTAATTCAATGAAGTACCTCATGCATGAGTACAAGTAACCTAGATACCTGCTACTTGTACGGTATGGTGTCAACCGGTGATACAGGTCTTCCAGTGTGTGCCCTACTAAACTTTTCTAAGTAACATGTTGTCCTGGATCTGATCTGGGTGAACAGCATTTTGATGATAAAGTGAAAAAGGAAACAATAGGAATATCAAGGTGCGGTTTCGGAAAGATGATGGGTGATAAGAAAATTGAGAAAAGAAGAAACAATGGGTCTCAAAGGCGTCTCCCAACGCGCAACGGAACCTCATCCGCCATTTAAATAAGTGGATCCACAAAAATAATGGGCGCCAGAAAGTCTAAGCAATTGACCACTATCACATAAAATGCACCGTTAGCTCCTGTCTAATCACATGAATGATGTGTCTGGTTTACTTACCGGTGATTACTATTTATAACTAACATTAATCATTGCTAAAAATAATACAAGTCCCTGGCAATTTAAGCCGCAAATTGTTTTTGGGCGGAACAAAAACCCCGCTTATCAGTTAAGGCGCGACTGCTCTCACCATTATACAAAATTATAATTTTGAGATGAATGATTGACAGACCGTAACGTATACAGATACGATTATAAATTGATAGGCTTTTAGTGTAATCGGCAATATTGCTCATCAATAACAAGATCTAGGGTAACGGTTCATTATGTATTCAAGTAAATTTACATAAACCACTTCAAAGATAAACTTTTATTTGTGTTCACAACATGCATTAAAATGTTTTATAGTTAATGGAGAGCAGATTGAATGTTAATTAACAACATGTGTTATTGTAGAGGTCAAAGCCGCGCATGGTGCATTCGTATACGTATCTGGGGCACGTCATGACCGCTGTCACCTCGATTGAAAGCGACTGTTCAATCTATCAAGAGTCAAAAGTGGAGACTCGAGCCCACCGGTGCGAAGCGACGTATGCCGGAAGAGCCGGTTCACCGTTATGGCATTAGTGTTTTTGCATACGCCATCAGTGGGACAGGAGTGTCGCCGCTCGCCGCTCCCGTGCATCGGGAAGCCAATCAATTACATATTAGCTTAATGTGACGTAGATGGCGAGGACGGCGCGTCATTCCTTCGCATTTGCATGGTGAGTGCAAAACGAGTGACCGTTGACGGCGCCGCCGCCGGTAACGGGCCTGATCCGAGAGACAATCGCCGCTGTGATTGTTGTTTATAGCTGCAGGGTCAGACACATACTCGTACGTCCACATTTATCACTCCCTTAATCAAAGCGAGAGCTACGCGCCGCCTATTACCGCTCGCCAAATCTGGTGAACACAGAAAACAATGTGTGGCATTATCATATCGTGATTCACTCAACGAATAAGCAAAATAGAATCGAACGAAAATTACAATCCTAGCCGGAACAATGTTGGCCGTAAGTAACAACATGGAGCACGATCTTGCCGTATTCGAATTGGATTTATGTGTGTATAAAATTCTTCCATTAGAAGAGAGTTAGAGCGGGATCGTAAAGCAAGTTTTAATTGGTGGTGCATGGGATATCGTGTGCGGGTGCGATAGGGCCGCTAGCGAGGAACAGGGAACAAGGAACCGGGAACGGGGAACAACAATGGGCGCGTGCGAGGGAGGCGGAGGCGGCTTCGTGTTCGCCGCCGGCCGCGAGGCGCGCACCACAGCGCACAGCGCATGCGCGAACCGAGACCCAGCACCGCCTCCCAACCTACCC
>JARACY010000246.1:0-114896 GCA_029255725.1 Scrobipalpa atriplicella
TTTTTGGCCTGTCCATGGTATAATAAAAGGCCTGTCCAGGTCTTTTCTAACTGTCACCTCCTAACATTGAATTTATACTATATCAATAGAGAGAAAAATTAATTGAATATAGAAATATGCATATTAGTATTTGTATGTATTTGTGTATGCTGCTAGTTATAGATTTAATAAAATTAGATATTAATAAGATTAGTTTAATTTTTTCACAGTGTATACCACTAAAATCAGTAATATCAATACATCATAATAAATTCAATGATTTGTAGACCATAAAACTCATACAAATATTTCAAATTACAAAACTTACATAAAACGTCTGATTTCAAAATTCAATACATTACACTATAATAAAATAATATCCAAGAAAATTTCTTAATTCACAAAATCAATCAAATTTATTAAATAACAATGTTTGTGGCTAGGTGCGGGAGATTGGAATCTATTCTGCACGCTAGAGGCTCCATTGGTGGCAGCAATTCCGCAAGACTCGTGCGAATGGAGGCGCTCGTATGGCAGAGTTACCAAATCTGTGTTCCTGGAAGCTTCCTTTGTCAAATACAACAAGGATAAACTTCAGACAGAGCAAAATTTGCTGAAGCGTCCAATTTTACATATTTACTGGACAGACTGTGTGGTAATGTGTGGTTTTTACTATTTTAGTTATCCAATCCACTGTGTTACCCCCTTTACTTGTTAGATTGAAAGTTTTGTAATTTGAAATATTTGTATGAGTTTTATGGTCTACAAATCATTGAATTTATTATGATGTATTGATATTACTGATTTTAGTGGTATACACTGTGAAAAAATTAAACTAATCTTATTAATATCTAATTTTATTAAATCTATAACTAGCAGCATACACAAATACATACAAATACTAATATGCATATTTCTATATTCAATTAATTTTTCTCTCTATTGATATAGTATAAATTCAATGTTAGGAGGTGACAGTTAGAAAAGACCTGGACAGGCCTTTTATTATACCATGGACAGGCCAAAATCCTACCTGGGATGTCTAAGAGGTTATCTCTGAAGAAACATATTGCTTTCGGCAGACTTCTTGAGCTAGTGAGGGGAAGAATGCCCATCTTAAAGTCATGTTTATAACACTTGAAATAAAAATTGAAGATTGATGTGCAAAATATGCCATTATTTGTCAAGTTAAGTTGAAAGAGCATGGTTAGATTTTATAATATCATTTCAGGTATGTTACTTCGTTCTTGCTAACACTATTACTAAATATAAATAGAGTTGTATTGTATCGGAATATAATTAGCTATGTTTTCGTACACTGAATACTGAGCTATAATATAATTATCTGGAGTTTCTGTGGGCACTTTTAGGCGATTTAGTACCAGAAAAACATACTACATTTGAGTGTAAACATAAGGTCTTTCTGCAAACTCGGACAAAACTTATAATATTTTTTGGGAGGGTAGTGTTGGTTGATCCTAAATAAAAATAATCAAATAAATGAAAACAGTTGACATCAATTGTAGGAGCAACTGAGCTGCAGAGATATAAACAGAACCCGAGCACAGAACAGACCAAATATATCTAAAAAAATAGTTAATTGTCTAACATTGATCGTCATTTGCATAGGTACTTATTAAGAGCAAAAAGATTATGACCCATACATTTCCATTGAAAAATTACTTATAATAGGTAATTATTTTATTTATCTATTTCTAAGAGAGCAGGAGCCAGTATTTATGATAACATTTCCTTTTCTGCGCCACTGTGCATGTTTTCATATTTTTATTCAGGGAGTTAATTTATGTACTCACATGTTACTATGGGTTTGTTGGTCATCCCTTCCCGGTTCACCGCAGAGTTATCGACACCCTTCATTGTTCATTATCAGCAAAATACCAGATTTTTACAGGCATGACACACTTAAAAAATCTCCTAATTATAATCGGAATCCACCCACTTTTCAGTCTTCACCACTCAACTAAATTACCTAAGTAAACAAGAATGTAGCCACAGAATGGCATCTGTTTTTAAATAGAAATTAATAGAAAGTAAAATTTAATTTAGTTAATTTTATATTTTTATGAAACCATAAACGAAAATTAGCCCAAAATCTGAGGGCACTCTACTGCACAGATTACCTATATGTCCTAACTCTACTGTCAATCTTTGTTGCTGACGTTTGACGTTTCATCACTGTTAGCCACCCCAGTAACTTATTCAATCGATTGACCCTGATTGACCATCAATGGGAAAATGAATAAACAAAAGCCATCTAAGATTTTTTGCATAGTTTAGGAAATAACGAAAAAAAAAAAAAAAAAACTCACGGCCACTTATGAAAGCTCTTCCAATCGACATATCATAATAATAGAAATAGAAAATGCGTCTTGGTGAAATCTCGAAAAGTCACGCTGAACATAACTTTGATCATATTCTTTTTTCATAATTTACATTTAAAAAATGCTTGTAACTTTGTTGCGCGTCACTTTTCGAGATTTTACCAAAAGGCATTTTCTATTTCTTTCTATCATTGTGATCTGTCCTCAGGATCTGTCGATTCGATTGGCATATAATTTCAAGAAGTTTTATTAAGCCACATCCCTTACTTAAATCTTCAATGGCTCTGTCTGTCGAAAACATATCTTATTATAAATGTAAACTAAAAAGTAGACGATTATTTTCGTATACCGTTTTTTTAACCGTGATTTTGTTGACCGAGCAAAGATCAGTCAACGAACTGTAAAAAAAGACGCGTCCTGAAAGAATTTCCAGGTGAAAGTTGTCCAGCTTCAGCTTCACTATGATGGAGCAGAGAAACGCCTATCAGTTTGCGGGAAGCCGTCTTACGCCCGGTAATCCATGACACCTCACTATTTTAACATGAAACTTTTAATTGAATTATGGATAGATTATCACTATTTTAGAGACTTTTCATTGTAACTTTGTCGAATTATCCTTTCTTTCCAGAGAAATAATTTTTTGAAATATGATTTATTCTAAAAGGTCGTAAGTCACAACGTTCGCCCGTGTGTATCTTTTACCTTTGCCAAGAACCTTGTGCCAAGAACAAAAAGAAAAAAGTGACAACTTGATTGATTGACAGTTTTTTTTCGTATGCTTAGGTAATAGGCAAAGGATATTGTGACAAAAAACCGAACTCTGTCCAAAAAATCATTTTTTTTAAATAACTCAAAAAAGCCATCAGTCATCAAGTACAAGTGTTTCCTTAATAACAAACTATATTAACTCAAAAAATATTGTATTAAAAAACCCAAAAAAATATATACCGTGCCGTGATACGCATCACAAAATCTTTGAAGCTGTATATTTATTTCAGTACCTAATGAAAAATTAGTTCTCGTGGTTGTCGTTACCATCAACTTACTTTGGCTTCCCAGTTCTTTTAAGTATGAATGTATTTCTTGGGGAAGTTGTATATAAGTATCTATTACATCTAGTATTATCACTATATCGAGAGAAAATTTATGATGATCAGAATAGGACCATTACCATTAGGAACAAACAATAAATTGTTAAGTAAATCAAATAGGTCAAGAAATAAAAAACAAAGAGTCAAGAAATAAAAAATAAAACAAATAGGTCAAGAAATAAAAAACAAAGAGGAATTGATTTGATGTACGTTTATTTAATCAGACGTCAAACTACCAGATTAACGATAACAATAAATTAATTCTGGATACAATGATTTCACTACTACATTCAAGACATTTTAAGGATGTACAAACATCCACATTAAATATATTGTAAAGATAGTATAGATGAGACGTTAATTAATTAATAACATTAACATCATTCACATTTCTTTTTTGTCTGCCCTGTAGGTGTGAATTTGTATGAACTTATGTTATGTTATGTCCTACACTTTACTTTTTTTTTTACTTTAATACAATTTTGGTTAGGTACTTAGTAGGGTGTTAAAGAAGTGGCCAACCGAAAATATCACCGGGCCTTTCTTTAACATAAATCTTATTAAAAATACTGCCGTTTTTTATCGCTTAATCCAGCCGTACAGAAAAAAACGTAAGTTTTTAATCAATATTTTTTTGAGCAATATAAGAACATGGTCGTGTTAATAATAAAGATAGGTATAAATATGTGCATTGGAGACGTGCATAACTATGGTTTCCATTTGTTTTCACGTTTCATTTAGGTACATATATAATTTACCTACACGAAAAAGAAACAGTTACAAAAAGTTAATCAATCTCTAATTGAATACCTTTTTAGAGTCTATAAAGACTATAAAATACACTCTGGTGCATCACAAGTTGCACAAACGGCATCTTTTCCCAACAGTCTTATCATTCTTACAGGTACTCCAAACCTTGGCAGCCACCTTCAGCCTTACTTATTGTGCTAAATAAATGCAACCACCTAATAAGTGAGTTAGGTAGTTAAAATATATATTATTTTTTCTGATTAACTGATAAACTAACTCGATAGGTATCTAATAAGAATACCTAAAGGGTGTTAAGGACTTGATACCCTGAGAATCTCTAAGATAATGATCGAAGATAGCGACCAATACGTGAGATATAGATGACAATAATAGTTTCCGTTTCCAGACATGCAATATACGTTTCCTAGTCTAAACAGTAAAACACATACAACCCAGCCAATTCGATCAGTCAAAATTGGAGGGCTGGACATCACAACACCTAAGAAAACAACCCGTAGTTCTTATGGGTCGATGCAGTCTTGATGACCTTTGGTTAACGAAACCATTGAAGAATGCTTCAGCGAAATACTCTTGGCTGGGTAAGTCTCCTCTAGCCCCGAGCTGATGGTGCTGGTTCTAGAAAAAAAAAAGAAATCGGCTTGACATTTCATAAAATAATATTATGAAGGTGTACATCATATACAAGTACATAATTTCAAAGCAAGTCAGAAGGTTTAAAAAAAAAACCGTCAAGTGCGAGTCGGACTCGCTCACCGAGGCTTCCGTACCGACTTGAGTGTATTTAAAGCGAATATATAACCCTCTCTTAAGCACCCAGACTTTTTTACCCAAAAATATCAACTGGACTAAAGGACAAACTTAAGTTTACTGTTGTCGCCATACTAGATATAGGAAGACGACTACGAAATAAGTTTGTAATCCTTTTTTTTGGTGATATTTGAACAAATTAACAATTTTTAGATTTTTTCCTTTGATTGTGCTATTATGACACTGCTTCATTCTAAATTTCATGATTGTAGGTCCACGAGAAGTACCCTGTAGGTTTTTGAATCTTGAGGAAGGCAAAACCTATAGGGTACTTCCCGGTGACCTAGGATCTTGAAATTTGGCAAGAAGCAATGTCTTCTAGTACAATTAAAGGAAAAAATCAAAAAGTACACTATATTAGTTAGATCACAAAAAAAGTATACTTTTAGTATTTGTTCCCCTTGCAAATATTCAAACAAACGTTCGTATCTTTTGATTGCAAGGATTTAGATTTTATGATTCTTTTACAGCTTCAAGGGACCCTAGACTTGAGTAGGTATTCAGTATAAATTTAAACTTTATACCTTCACGCGTTTCTGAGAAAAGGGGTGGTGACAGACAGACAGACTGACAACCGAGTGATCCTATAAGGGTTCCTTTTTTCCTCTTGAGGTACGGAACCCTAAAAATGTATAATTTTTGTCAAAATCTTTCTGACTAGACAGGGAAAAATTTGTACCTACGTTTTGAAGGGAAATCTTTCGCCTTTGATTCGTACGTTCCAAAAAATTGTTTGTTATTTTACAGTAGGTATATAGCAGGCAACTAAATGCTTGCAAGATTTTTCTCACTAAAAATAATTTACTTACGATTTTCGATGTCTTCGTCTTCTAAAAATCCCAAAAATAGTTTACGGGAGTCTTCCAAATACTCCACCGGGCCTCGGACCAATATTTCGCCTAAGATGTATATCACCTCCAAGCGACGAGTCCTGGCAAGTAAGAGGTAAGTAAGTATTGTTTATTAGTAGGTAAGTAGTAGGTATTGGTTATTTAAGTAAAGATACAAACGATCATCTATCAATGCATGCCTTCAAACATAAAGGAAGGCCTAGCACAAAGTCGTTAACCACCAATTTTTGTACAAGTGTAAAGAAAAACATTTTAGTACTTACTGTTACTTAATTAACAGGAATAATACTTACTCGCGGGCCAAGGTTTCTATTTTCTTAATGGCAGGAACATCATCTGGTGTCAAACGCACTGGAGCAAAATCAGCTATCGGCTGTTTCATTAACAGACAGTACAGAAGGAAAAGCGCAGCACATGATTCCTAAAAATATAAAAGAATCTCGTGTAATCAATTAGTACCAAATATATCCTCGATTTGTTGGGGCCACAGTAAAGTACAGTACAAATTATGCTATAAATCAGGCTATATTTGCATAATTTATTGCGTGATTGAGCTATTATTAACAGGTACCTCGTAATTATCGGTGTCATGAACCACAAATTGTTTGGTAACATCAATCACTGCTTGACTTAGCTCTTCAATTTCCAACTTAGATGTTATGTCCCTGAAATAAAGACATATGTATTTAGAATAGAAAACTTCAATAGATTTTGTTATACATATAAGTAGGACATTCCAGCAAACATATGTTCTTTCACACGAAACTTACTTAAAAGTCTCTGTAATGAAGTTCACCTCCATGATAAGATCGGTGAAATTATCAAAAGACACCTGGGCACCACCAGCGGTTGCTCGGCGGATGAGATCCGCAACCTTGTCATCAAAGCCTCTAGCAATTGAGTTGGATAAGTCAATGACTGGGCCTGATTAAAAAAAGAAGTTAAATTACTATAATTTAAGAATCCTATGAAGTTAAAGTGAGTAGGTAGTCCATTGATTTATTGTAGTGTAGGTAAATAATATAAATTCTATCTTAACGTCCCTATTCTTAGAATAGTTTTGGAATTTTGAACTATTTTAGTAAAATTGGCAAAATATAATTTGGTCTAAATAATATTTTATTAATTATACTTACTCCATGATTATACCAACCATTACGTATTATATCATCAACATGTACATTTATTATCTGAGACTGAGCTGACATTCAGAGACGAAACATAAGTAAGTTCTATAGAAAGCAATATCGAATTACCGGACTGAAAAAAGGAAAAAAGGCCTTTAGGACCATTTTGTCCACTTCCTAAAATGTCGACTCCCCATTCCCAAAAAGTTGAATTTCCTAAAATGTTGACTTCGCAAAAATTTGATTATCCATTTCCCAAAAAGTTGACTTCCCAAAATGTTAACTTTTTTTTCCTTCGCCAAAGAAGGGGTCCGGAACTTAGAAAAGTTTTGATTGATTTTGTATGGACCATCGACTTAGCCAAATTTTCGAGTGCAATTAGTATGGCAGCTGGACTTGTAAAATTTTCAAGAAAAATCAATCGGGGGGCCCAGCCCCCCGCAATAAAAAAAAAAACACCAACTGTCAAACTTAAAACGGCCATATCTCGGAAACTATCGATCCTAAGGTACTGGTGTGTAGGGACAAATAATAGGTCTTGACGAGATCTACATTTCGAATGACAGCTGTCAAACTTAAAACGGCCATATCTCGGAAACTATCGATCCTAGAGTACTGGTGTGTAGGGACAAATGATAGGTCCTGACGAGATCTAAATTTCAGATTACCGTTTCACATTTGACAGCTGTCATCTGTCATGTAGATCTCGTCAGGACCTATCATTTGTCCCTACACACCATTACTTTAGGATCGATAATTTCAGAGATTTAGCCGTTTTAAGTTTGACAGCTGTCATCTGTCATGTAGATCTCGTCAGGACCTATCATTTGTCCTTACACACCATTACTCTAGGATCGATAATTTCAGAGATATGGCCGTTTTAAGTTTGACAGCTGTCATTCGAAATGTAGATCTCGTAAAGACCTATCATTTGTCCCTACACACCAGTACTCTAGGATCGATAGTTTCCGAGATATGGCCGTTTTAAGTTTGACAGCTGTCATTCGAAATGTAGATCTCGTCAAGACCTATCATTTGTCCCTACACACCATTACTCTAGGATCGATAGTTTCCGAGATACGGCCGTTTTCAGTTTGAAAGCTGTAGGATATAGTTTTTTTTTATTGCGGGGGGCTGTGCCCCCCGAGCCCCCGCTTTTCGGGGGGGCGCATTGATTTTTCGCCAGAGTCCCTTTAAACTTATCCATCTCTCGAAATTTGTAAAATTTTACAAGTCCAGCTGCCATACTAATTGCACGCGAAAATTCGGCTAAGTCGATGGTCCATACAAATCAATCAAAACTTTTCTAAGTTCCGGACCCCTTTGGCGAAGGAAAAAAAAGTCAACATTTTGGGAAGTCAACATTTTGCGAACCTATGAAAAGTCAACATTTTAGGAAACTCAACTTTTTGGGAAGTCGACATTTTAGGAAGTGGACAAAATGGACCTAAAGGGAAAAAAAGGATAGTAAAATAATAAACTTTACAACAGTTACAATCTGTTTCAAATAGTTTCCGCAGTTTAAAACTGTTTGCGATGGTTAACAGCACACGAAATGTTTCTATAAACATCAATCAAGAATCAATATTCATTCATTATTACTTACTAATACAATCTGAAACATTTTGTCATTATTCCTAAACATAACCATTTCTTGATGTTGTCCCTGTTCTGTAAGCCTACAGCCTCAGACATACTATCATGACCCGGATAAAAACTTTCGTTTAGGTAATTGAGTTCACAGGTGCAAACAACAAGGTAATTGAGTTCACAGGTGCAAACAACAAAGTGCTTTAGTAACAGTCTGTAGCCTAATATTTTGACCCTTTCCATTCAAAGCATTCAAATATCAAAACGAGAGAGAACAGTAAAAAATATAAAAGTAAGCACACTGGTTGGTTCTGATTCTGAAAATCCATTCCCTGACAGTACGTATAAGCCCAAGGTATAAGCGCATTACACTAAGCATGTAAGCATGCATGTTCTGATCTGACATCTGACCCGAGTGAGTATAGCTCAGATTTAAGAAAATACAGTGTACTTAAGAACGAAAGTAGCTTACATGCAAAGTACAATTGCATGCAGCTTGATAGCTTGAGTAATGGACAAGTAAACATGCATGCAAGCTACGACTTTCATGCGGATAGTTTCGAAAGAGTAGTGGCGCGTCATACTTGCATGCAACTTCATGCAAGTACACACACTCGCACAATGGAATAGCTTTTGATTCTGAGCTACGCCCACTTTCTGAAGTAGTACTTTGAAGAAATATGGCCGTAGAGCAGCGTGAGATTGAATGCGTTGAGGCAACTTACTTTGCCGTGACTTTAATATGATACGTATGAATGGCGAATATGATGATATGACGCTTAAAGCCTGATGCAAGCTATTTGCTGAACACGTATGCTATGTCATGAAAAATCTAAAATATACGCATAGTGTACGTTTTGGAATGGGTGGCGATGGCGGACGTTGCTGCGAAGTTGCAGCGGCGGCAGGAGCACGAGCGCGACGTCGTCGCTCACGATAACGTATCGCGGGAAGGTGACGTAGTCGTCGTGATCTAGTATTTGCTGCGAGGACGCGAGGGCTACGTCGCAAGCGAGTCGTCCTTCGGGCTAGAAAAGCAAAATATATATACCTAGCCTAGATCCATTCCATACGTTACCTTCTTCTCATATAAGATGAAAAATAGTTGTATGGTGATTGATAAGAAAATTATTTAAGGCGGTTAATGCTGTGAATATCCGCAAAGCGAAAAAGTGTGGGTAGATTTTATGGATGTATGTATGTATATTACGCAACATGGAAAATGTTTATCCATAAAAAATACTGCACTGTTCCTGTTCCATTATTTTCTTCTTCATGTAACTAACTGCGACTGATTTTTAATAGTCTAAAACCCATACGATACAATATTACTTGCAATTATAATAGGAGGTAACTAGTATCTACACCTATCTATATAGGTACAATACACGTACATGACTCTAGAAGGTACCAAATTTCATAAAAAATGTATACAAAGTGAATTTTCCACCTAGAAAGCTAAAGTTCTAGCAAGGAAATATCTACTTTCGAGGTGTTACGTAGCAGTTCCTTATCTGCATTAACGAAATTTACTTTAATAATACGCTAAAATGCGCAGCTGTCGGTCAATAATAAATAAGAATTGTTATTTGGGTACAAATTATGATAGGTACCTATACTCGTACGAGTTTCTAAAATATTATATAATCCAATTATTTGCAAGTACAATGAAAACACAAAAAACTTACGTGCCATATTGGGATATCAAAATTTTTCGAAAACGATGTGTTTCTGTTCAGTAACAGGTAAATCCACTAAGCACCAGAAGGTACGAACGAAAGTAATCAATAATCGAGCCTGCGCTGCGCGGGAACTAGGAAACGTATTTTGCCGAGTGGTACGGTGGGGTGGGTGGTTGGTATAATATATATACCTACTTACCTATCACATTTTTATTCAGTGTATTATTTTATTTTACTATGACAACACTAAACGACACTGATTCTTTCCATGTATTCTAATGATTCCATATAGGTAATTATGTATATTAGGTCCACTGAAACACTGAGCATATTATATGATCACTCTGAACTACTAACTAAAGGTAGCTTAATTAGGCCTGGCATTCTTGACTTGTTTAATTAGTTCTCTTAATAGGTACGTAATGGATGGGTTACGATTACGACAAATTGTACGTTATCAAATAATTTTCAAAAAAGCCATCCCTTAGCTTACAGGGCTAATCGGTTTATATAGGTACTTTTAGTTAATTTCAAGACGTTTTATTTAAATTTAGGTTTCATGCTTTCAGTTTATAGTTTAACATGCCCTTAAATAACCGATTCTCTATAACGTGTTTAGACCGGTTTTCGTTTCGCGCTTCTTTTATCTTGCTAAGGTGGTCCTCACACTGTGAGCGGTCATTTTTGTGCCTATTTGAGTGTTGCCATTTTGGCGCTGTAGGCCACTGTAGGCAGATGCGAGTGTCCATGGAACTAAAATTAGAAAAAAAAGTGTTACTACCTTTTCCGTAGCGAATTTTACATGTTTATTTAGCTCAACTTTCACAATATGATATGAAATCCCACATAAATAGAGTCTGTGCGAAAAGAAAACAGGCATAGAATTGGAGGGCGCACGTTCGTATTAATTAGCCCACGGCTAGTTGCGTGGGGTTTATGCCTAGGTATTTGGCCTAAAACCTCCAAAATTAAACGTAGAAGGTTAAGGTTAAAGACCGTGGCATTAACTTCACACGACCAAGCTACGGTTAATTAAATACAAAACCGCGCCCTCAATTTTTCTCTTTTTGCACAAACCTTACCACGAAATAAAATTAAAATACTTAATATTAATAAATTATTATTATTTTAAAAATGGCTACACAACTCGAATTTAAGTCGTATTTTGCCAATGATGACGTATTTGTATATAAATAAATATAACGATGGTTGTATATAAATATAACGATATGGGAGAGTCTATATTGAAAAAACGTGAGTCTAGATATCTTTCTTCTTCGAGAGAAAGATACAGACTCCCTAAAATACTTGAAAACCCATGTGGCCATTTGCAATCAACGTCAAAATTAGTTCTTATGACACTCGCATGGGGCGCTTCAAATTGGCACACAAAATTAGCTGTCATTTGTATGGAACAGCCAGAAATGAAAAAATAATAATTAAGACACATAAAAGCCGAAAAAAAATAAAATTATTTTTACCGCAAACTGGAAAAGGTTGAAAACCCCTGTTGTCGTAATTTTAGATCACAGCATAGCTTAGAGAAAAACCGCATGTACTTGACCGTCTCGGAAGCTCTCTAGTCTTTAGTGCCTTTGCCTATTCAATCCAAGGATCAAGCGAAGTAAAAAAATGTCTATGAGTCATCAAAATGTGTAGAAAATGTCGCAGACTGTTTTTGTACTAACTTTATAACTTGCACTAAAAGAGATCAATTATCATAATTTCTCCATGATTTTCGTGTCGAATTTGAAGTTAATCTTTTATAAATATCGGGAGTAATAGTGATACAAATAACAGGTAACTTATCTAACATATTTTTCCTATATTGAACAAGTGTATTCTCTTGACGAATCGGACTTTTATTTTCAGTTAATTTATTAGAGCTTCTGGCTAGAATGTGTCGATGTGATAAATTTGGCGGTGTATCCCAGTTGAGCGCGGTTTGAGATACGGAAAAAATAAGGGTTTAGTAGTGGGTAACCGTTGTTGTGGAGTCATAATATTCTATGACATTACGGTCGACGGTAGTGATCGCGTTACTCATTGTTTCTGTTATTATGAGACTTCCGGAAGGCTGGCTTTTGGATTTGGATATTAGTTACCAACTCTGTAATATCAAAACATAACTGCCTCCATGGTTTAGTGCTCGAGCCAAACTTTTGATCAGAAGGTCCCGGGTTCTTTTTCCTGGCGGGGGATAACGACTTTCGTGTTATTGTTCCTAGTTTGGTCGGGACATTGGAGGCTGATCACGAAATTGAAGATTAATAATAACTGATTTTCCGAAAAAGAAAGATAATCCACGCTGTCGCTGTTTCACTTCGCACTTTGGGTACGTAAACGGTCGGCGCCTAAGGCCGCCCATTGGGTGGTCCGGTTGTCGATCGTTTTGGAGAACGCGTACATTGTCTGTCTCTGTTTCCTTCGAATTGTGTTGTGCGTTTCCTAACTCTAACATGTGTACTTGTGTGCGTAATCTGGAGTGGTTAGGGAATTTCAACTCTCTGCTTTACACGTAGGGTACATACAATTAGCACGCATTTATACGCTCTGGACCGGTTCTAGGTATGTTTTCAGCTTTTTGAGTGAGCGTTATAGGGGAGTGCAATTTCTGTATCGTTCCTGTGTTATGTGAAAGAAGCCTCACTTAGTCACTTAGTGCTCAGATTACCGCCCGACGAGACGCCAAGTTATCTCAACATCCTAAAAAAACATTTGAATTGTTAACCAATAGGTTCGGCTTTATCACCATTTCAAGTGATATTTTACCATAATAAATGTTCAGGTTTTCGCATTCATATATGCTACATCTGACACGTCCAGAGGGTCATTTGAAATTGCGCATTTTTTTGGAGTTTTACGTGATATAATTATAAGCAAAGGATAAGTTTATTAAGGTGATACATTATTGTTATGCTTGGCGAATGATAGTGATTACTTACTAAATTAATTAATTTTAACAATTCTTATTTATTTATTTAAGAGCCTGTGGTGTCCCACTGCAGGGCAATGGCCTCTCTCCCTTCCTTCCATTTTTCGCGATCTAGTGCCAGTTCTCGTCATTCGGTCCTTACTGATTTATATTTCGATGTCTGTTCTTCGATGTGAAACTCTTGTTAATGGTGTTTTAGCTTTAAAATATGAGAAATAAAAAGTGCGACGCGGGCAGGAGAGGTGGAACGGCTTCCCAATGACCGCAGGTTCAAGCCCTGTACGCGTCGTATTTTTTATTTCTTGTTTGTCACAATATCATATCTATTTATACAATGAAACCCTAGCATTGAATAGTCACTACTCTGTGCATTGAATAGTCGTTATTAGCGACAATGAGAACAAAACAACAACTTTCTAAATTTCTGCCTGTCTTATAACGCCAAAACTACTAAACCGATTTTGATTCTGCGGCACACTTCATTTCCATTTCTTTTTCTTTACATATGAAATTTGGCATTGCAGCCATGAACGCCACGGCGCCCACGTCAGCTGACGCGTGCCTGAGCATCGTGCACTCGCTGATGTGCCACCGGCAGGGTGGGGAGTCCGAGGGGTTCTCCAAGCGCGCCATCGAGTCGCTCGTCAAGAAGCTAAAGGAGAAGCGCGACGAGCTGGACTCCCTCATCACCGCGATCACCACCAACGGCGCGCATCCCAGCAAGTGCGTCACCATACAGCGCACCCTGGACGGCAGGCTGCAGGTAACATTCTAGTGGATTAACTCAACATAACTACAATTACTCTGAAAGATGAATCTAAGCATTAAACAACTTTAGCTCTATAAAACTTTATAGATTTGTAATCAGCTCATGAAGCTTTCATGTTATACTCCACTTTAGATAGGTATCTGATCTGAAGGAAAACCAATGTATTGACATGCAAAAAAATATGTAGATACCTAAAATAAAATTCGCCATACACGCGAACTTTCCTGTACTACAGGACCTTGGCCAATACAAATAACGCTGTGTGAGTTGAGAGTATTTTAAATCTGAAGGAAAACCAATGTATTGACATGCAAAAAAATATGTAGATACCTAAAATAAAATTCGCCATACACGCGAACTTTCCTGTACTACAGGACCTTGGCCAATACAAATAACGCTGTGTGAGTTGAGAGTATTTTAAACACAATATCTAAAATCGCCACAAAGGCTTAACATTTGTCAGTTGACTTGATTCGTAAAAACGGATTGTGAATAATTCAAACCATCACCAGACTGATCTAAACTATTCACTCCTAAATCTGATACAGAATGAAATGTTTCCTTGAATTAATATACTCGAAATCTTCCATGCTCGACAGTAAGGTTTGTGCACTCATCCATATTAGATTCGTATCCAATTCGTATTCGATTTGGCCTTCCTAGTAATTGTACGACAGCTTGTGCACTTATCCATAAACGTTTAATATGGTTTTTTTCCGATACGAATCTAATATGGATGAGTGCTCAAACGCACTTAGCAATAAAAAATAGAATAAATTAGCATCTTCTTTTTTCAAGTGATACATTTCTTAGGGACCCGAATGCTGTGTTGTTGTTCATTGTGTGTCGAGGCGAAATTTAAATTTGATTTGCCCAATACGTAGCCACGCGAATGGCATTGGGAGTGGCAGCCTATAGGTCTTCCAGCGTGCAGGTGTCGGGACACGCAGGGCAAATTAATAAATGAGATATGCTCTGTGGGACAGCACCACACTGGCACTGCTCGGAGTCGCTGTAGCCCCAACGACAGAGATTCTCATAGCAGCGACCAACCTGTGTACGGAGGCGATTCAGAGACTTTCAAATCGGCCACTGGAGATCACTTCCAGGAGGAAGAACTTCTTGTATCGGTATAAACTGCTCAAGTACATTTACATTTAGTGAACGACGTGAACTTAATCATACAGAAACATAAATAAGAAACAAAGATACAGTTTTTTCTAATAAAAAAAATCTTATACAGAAGTGAAACGGCAATAAACGATACGCAGATAAGACGACTTGCGCAGTAGTATTTTTATTAGGGTTCCGTACTCAAATAATAAAAACGGGTATTATTTAGACTCCACTGTCTGTCGCTGTCCGTCTGTCTGTCACCAGGCTGTACCTCCTGAACCGTGATGGATAGACAGTTGAATTGTTCGCAGATGATGTATTTCTGTTGCTGCTATAACAACAAATACTAAAAACAGAATAAAACGTAAATTTTTTGCTGTTTTTTGCTCGATCGATATTGATAAAGGCACGTCAACAGGAAGAAGCTTGAAATATTCACGTAATATTTAGTTGTATATTCACTACAAAATTAAATAATTGAATTAAAATAAAATAATTTAAGAGGCGGGGCTCCAATGCAACAAAAGTATTTCTTTTTGCCGTTGTTGTAGTATATTGGAATATAATCCTTCGAGCGCGTGTTCGACTTACACTTGGCCGGTTTTCTAGTTAGTCAATCATATGTGTGTAATGAATAGTTAATCAATTATACGTGTGTAATGAATAGAAAAATAATTCTAATTTCACAGATTACACGTTTCTGATAAAATTTTGTGACGTTATCTCTTATTCTGAAGATATGTGGCGAAAACTTTACCATTAGATCTTGTACAATGAAAATATACATATTATTTGTTGCACTTTTTTGTGTTAGTGTTCAACTGTGTTACGGTAGATCGCATAAAAAAAAGCTTACAGATACGAAAATTTGCGGCACTGACTGGAAAACATATCCAACAGTTTTTGATTACTTGTCGGCAACTCTGTCGAAGCCGTTCCTAAAGATTGCTCACAGTGGGTCGTGTAGGAAGTCTTGTGGGAAAGTGAACCCGGTTTGTGGCACTAACAATTATACTTATAGAAACGTATGCCACTTGGAGCTGGCGATGAGGAAGCGGCAAGATCTCGCGTTGAAACACAAGGGCATGTGTCGCCCGACGAAGAATATAGATAAATTAGCAGATATTCCAAGATTAATACACTTCGGTTAAGTTTGGTTTTGTAGACCGATACCTCTGTTGCACGTGTAAGGGCTCTTACAAACGAGCGACAGCACCTAGCGACAGTAATCCGCGACTTGATTTTGTAGTCTAAGAGAGTACACGTAATCGGGTGTAATTTCTGCAACAACCTCCATCCATGCTCTGTTTTTAATTGTTTTATAACTGTGTCCCTTATCCTTATAATTCCAAATATACTAATGTACATCGATATTAAATTTTATTGAATAACAAAAGTAAGTGTGCGCTCTCTTATACTACACATTGACAAGTGATCGCCGCGGGGTGTCAGTGACCGTCGCTGACTGTCGTCACCATCCGCAAGCTGTCGCCTCCCGCGACGGCCGCCGACGATCGCCAACATTCGCCGATTGCTGTGGCGGGCTGTCGCTGGCAGGCGTGTCGCTCGTCTGTAAGCAGCCTTAAACGACTGGCATCACTGCCTTTTTCCAAATGTCGATGTGCAACATCTTTGACCCTTTACTCTATTTGTGTTGGCGGTTCAATGTTTGTATATTCTTTCTATCCAACTAAGAATATAATAAATTGTTAACTGCGTTTTATTTGTCGAATAAAGAATCCATTGGTGAACATGAATGATATGGCGGTATAGAGTTAGTCAGTTTTATTTCAAGTCCTTTATTTCTTTAAGTATAGCAAAAGGTAAAAAAAATAACATGGGTATACTAAATAAACTTTTCTTGAAATTAACTTCAATTCGAATATAATCGTCAACGAAGAAAGAAATAGAAACATTATAACTGGCTGAAATATATTCTTCATGCATAGTAGTCTAATTTAATTTTACGCACTGTCGCAGGTATTTAGTGTTGATTTTATGTATGTGTCCTCCTCCACGCATCATGCTCCTCATTACTGAGGGTCGTGATCCCCCCTTGGGATAATTTTCTCGCTAACGATGTTTCGCCACGATCTTCTGTCTTTCGCAGTATGAAGCGCTTCGTAGAAACCGGTTTCAAGAGACGATCTAATCTGGTCGGAGCAACGCATAGGGCTACGTCCTCTCTCTCGTTTTCCGTCAACCTTGCCAGTAACCAGCAGTTGTTCGAGGTTATTGCCATCCTTTCTCGCTATGTGACCGAAGAAGTCCAGAACTCTGCGAAGGCAGGTCGTTGACAGTCTAGTCTTTATTTTGAGTTCACGCAGTATAGACACATTAGTGCGGAAAGCAGACCACGGAATCTGGAGCATCTTCCTCCAGCACCACATCACAAATGCGTCTATACGCGCTCGGTCGGCCTTCCTCAACGTCCAAGATTCAGCCCCGTATATGAAAATAGAAAAAACCAGCGTGTTGACTAATTTCACGGTAATTAAAATCCGTGCGAGGTGAAGAATGACTCCAAATATTGCAACCATGAAAACCATGTGTTACTCCCGTGACAAAAAAATATAAACTTTAAGGATAATTTTAAGGGTATATTTTTTCTATTTATAAAAAGGTTACCTAATTTGATACAAATTTAATCAACTAGAGCTCTCTTCTCTATCTCTCTTCATTGTTTAATGAGATACTGCCGGATGAGCAATTTTTCCAAATCATTAACGCAGAGCATTAACTACTAAATCTAGAATCATGAAATTTGAACAGCAGGTTCCTTTTATAACGTAACCTTCCAGTAAGAAAGAATTTGTGGATTTTTCACCCCTAATGCCTGCTACACACTATAGGCCGCGCGTCACTGCCATGCCGTGACCTGTTTATGAAAGTTTGTATGGAACTCTGCTCTGTCGATTTTGAAGTTAGGAACTTTCAATTTTGTGTTTAGGCTACTGATTAAAAAATAATAGACTCGAATCTTTTAACATAGGTATTTTACATCCATGTTGAACTGGGAGCGATAGAAAAAGGTAGAATGTGCCATCTGCTTCTCCTTCCGGGCATGCTGTAAATCAGCAAAGGATAAAGGTTTATTGTAATTTAGGAGATAGGCCTGTCACTACATCGATACGATAAAATACATTTCAATCTCAAACTGCCCTCAATATTTTACGCTCTGCGTATCCCGCAACGCGTGATTTATATATATATATATATTTTTTAAATGACTTGTGTGTGTTCTAGGTGGCCGGTCGCAAGGGTTTCCCCCACGTGATCTACGCCCGTATCTGGCGCTGGCCGGACCTGCACAAGAACGAGTTGAAGCATGTCAAGTTCTGCCAGTTCGCGTTCGACCTCAAGTGCGACTCGGTGTGCGTCAACCCTTACCACTATGAGCGGGTCGTGTCTCCTGGCATTGGTAAGTCTACTTCTTCAAGATGACAAGTTCTGTCAGTTCACGTTCGAATTTGTACTGATTAAAATTTTCAGGATTTTCACACAAATTTTCATCTTGCCAAGGTGACGTACGTCAGGCATTAGTACAACTAATACCACAATGTTAATAAAATTAAAGTGGGGAAAAAAGGAGCTAACGCCGCCACCATATCCCAATCTATCGGCACCGAATCGGCACCATTGTGCTCGTTGGTACACTGTCTTATCTGTTCCTTTATCCAATGAAAGAGGATGAGCTAATACTCCCTTGACCTGTGGCCCCACTTGGTATTTAAATAGGTCTCATCAGCAATTCTGATCTTCCACATGACACGAGCACTGGAAAACTATAGAAAGTTTATTGGCAACCATAATATTACAAAGTAGGTTTCCAAATAAACTGATTTAAATCTAAGATTTAACAGAAATGTGCGTATTGTTTATGGAATTAGGGAACGTTTTGCTTGTTTTAATTTTGATGTTACATTTAAATAAACGATCTAGTTCATACTAGTTACATAATCTAGGTGATTGAACGAGGAGGGTCCTTACTGTTTTTTTTACACAGAGCGACTGCCATCTGACCTCCGCAACCCAATAGGGAAACCAGACCCAATCCTAGATTAGATCAGAGTTTTCAAGCCGCCAATGCTTAGCACTGGCCTCTGAAATGGCTTAACGACTAATGTCTACGGTATTAAACGATATTAACCGGGACCAACGGCTTAACGTGCCTTCCGAAGCACAGAAAAAAAAGCGCCGAATAAACGTACATATGAAATTCGAAAACTGAAAAACACATTGGTACGTGGTGGGATTCGAACCACGACTTCCCGCTCAGGAGGCAGCGGCCCTATCCACTACACCATCGGGCTCTAGAGACAACTCATGGAAAGAAATACGAATAAAAGTAACTTTCCAATTGAACCTCCATTAAAAAGTTACGACCATTCTTTGTCACATGTCAGCTATTATGATTGGGGAAATTCCTTTGAGAGGAACGATGAAAGCAGATTAACTAAACATATATACATGGCGAGTGTGAGTGGGAACGTTGGAAGGGGAAGACCTCGAGGAACGTACCGCGATCAAATCGGGGACGTCTTAGAGAAGAGTGAGGTCAGGAGTACCCTAAACTGGCGAGCGTGCATGAAAATATTGATGAATGTAGATGAAGCGAAAGAAGTTTGCAAGGATCGTAGCAAGTGGAAGGATGTGATCTCTGCCTACCCCTCCGGGAAAGAGGCGTGACGTTATGTATGTATAGGTATGTAAATTCCTTTGTAATCACCAGCTTTATACTATACATATACAGGATATAAGTTTCGTTTCGAAGGGATATAACAATTGATCAAATCAGTGATTTTATGTCTTATTTTATATCTGTCCTTTTTTTTTCTTATAATTTAGGATGTTTTTCGAAAATAACTTCAGATGTTGGAAACATACAAACATGCGCTCAGCTAAAGATAAAACTCACTTCCTGCGTCTGTTTCGGAATGTCCCGCTTTAAACTGAACAGGCATCTTCTGCGAGAGCTCGCTTCATTTTCGACTCTGATCTAGACTACAGTCAAGAGCAAACCTTTCAATAAAAATAAACTTTAATGAATGTGCTCTATTCCCCGCAGACCTATCCGGCCTGACACTACAATCGGGGCCCAGCCGGATAGTTAAAGACGAGTACACGGCGGGCCTGAGCGGCAACGGCATGGAAATGGACACGGGCGAGCTGGTGACCATTCAGCACCACGCCGCCAGCCCTCGGCACCATCACGCCGCCATCCCGCACCACCACCAGCAGTTCCAGGCCACCAACATCATTATCAACCAGGGACAGAGTAAGCGCTGTTATTAGCAGTCACATAATTTACTCTTTTAGCCAAGTAGTCTGGAAAAAAAAAACGGAACGATTATCAATTAAAGCAATAAAAGAGTCTTTGTTTGAGGGTTTTCTGTCCTCTAAATTGATTGGCACGATCAAAAGCTGAATCTATACTATAAGTTCTGCGTTGTGTTTTGCAAAACCACAGAATTTTAAATTAGCGTATAAGTGATACGAATTATTTTTACTTTGCGATGCATGTTAATTTTTTGTTTTGCATTTTCTCGCCTTTGATAGCGCCGGAAGGCGTTCCGAACATGTTTCCGTCGGGGCACGGGCCGCGAGCGCCCATCCGGCCGCCCGGCGCTCCGCCCCAGATGCCGCCGCTGGGCCCGGCCCCGCCACAAATGATGTCCAGCCACTCCAGTGGGCCCCAGATGACCGGCACCTCACAAATGCAGCCCGGAACGCCTCAAATGCAGCCCGGGACGCCTCAAATGCAGCCCGGAACGCCTCAGATGAACCCGGGCACACCACAGATGCCGGGAACGCCACAAATGGGGCCGGGTACGCCACAGATGGGGCCGGGTACGCCACAGATGGGGCCGGGTACGCCACAGATGGGTCCGGGCACGCCACAGATGGGTCCGGGCACGCCACAGATGGGCCAGGGCACGCCTCAGATGGGTCCCGGCACGCCCGGGATGGGGTCGAGCGTGCCACAGATGGCGTCACCGCGGATGGCGTCGGCGCCGACACAGATGTCGCCGGGCACGCCGCAGATGCCCAGCATCAGCCAGGGCATGCAGATGCCCACGCAGCAACAGATGGCGATGGCTCAGCAGCGAGCTATCGCGCCCAAACTCGAGCCGCCCGACACTATGGACGCGCGGGCTATGTGGCTGCCTAAAAGAATGAATCATTGTAAGCTTACTTTTTTATTTTGCACTTGTATTTAGGCACTCTTTTATGTTTTCTATTCATTTTTCTTTCTATTTATTTTTCGCATGCTTGTTGGTCCACGTTTATGTGGCTGGATTAGGTATAATCTATAATTTATCTAATAAAGTTTTAATTACTGATACATTTTCGTTAAGGCACATATATATGTAAAGTTTTAGTTATAACATGTATGGATGAAAATACTAAAACTTCTACTATATACTTCATTGCGTTAACGAAAACTGTCTCAGTAATTAAAACATTATTAGATAAATCTATAGACTTATACTTGTCGAGAAACGTGGACGATTAGGTAAAAAATACGACCTAACTAAAATAAGTCTACCTGTCATTTTCAGTAATGAGTGAACAGAAAAAGACGGCAGTCAGTATAGACTAATTTAATTTGGATGCAGTCAATTGAATAACATACTGGGTGTAAGGGACTGCGTCCCGCAAACTGATAGGGGTTGCTCAGTCAACGAAACTGAACAACTATCACCAGGTTTTTTTTTTTCAGGAAATGAAAAAAAATGTTCAGTTTGGTTGATTGAGCAACCCCTATGAGTTTGCGGGACGCTGTCCCTTACACCCCGTATAATAGATTAGTTAGTCGTGTCATAAATGGGTATCGAATCGACTAAGCGTCCTCCCTCTGTTCTCTAATGATTTATAGAAATCAACTTACGTTTTAGGCTCTGCCTACCCCATCAGGGATAAAGGCGTAACTTTTTGTAGTATGTATGGATGTACGTATGGACTTAGTTAGGTTGTATACGCGTACGAATCGAGGCCAATGTCTTGAACAAAAATACATACATACCTACATAAAATCACGCCTTTATCCCTAATAGGGTAGGCAGAGCAAAAACGACCTAAACAAACGTTCTGCCACGTCTGACAAGTTTTGAGGGTCATTACAGATGATTATGTATTTTGCTATAGTGACGGGTTGTCAGCCCATCGCCTAATTTGCAATACATTGAAACCCTCGAATCCCTTAGCTGGTTTTTACAGCATGCCTGGAAGGAGATGCAGCTGGCACATTCTATGTTTTTCTATCACTCCCAGTCCAGCATGGAAGATTTAACTTAATTTAATTGAACAAAAATAACATGATAATAACATTCAAACGTACAACAATTTAATATTTCTCCTTGTGAAAGCCGTCCAGTTTTGTTGATTGATCAACTCAGTTCAGCTTACCCTACACCTTGTATATTCGGGGATGTGCTAAAATATGTCTTTTTTCAGCGGCCATGTCTGTATCGATGTCGCCTGGCGGGACCACTCCACTCATAGACAGCAGCAACTCCAGCTTCTTCAGCGGCGACTGCCAGCCACAGACCACGGCAGACACTCAGCTGACACAAACCATGCCCGGTACCACAGGTAATTTAAGTTAAAAATTAAAACTTTGATAGAAAAGGTCTCTGATTATGTTAGAGGAAGAATAGAAAAAAAAAAATACAGATCCATCTGGAATTAACCCTCAAAACTTGTCAGACGTGGCGGAACGACCTTTTTTTAGTTAAGGTCGTGTACGCTCTGCCTACCCCATTAGGGATAAACATACATACATACATATAGTCACGCCTTTATCCCTAATGGGGTAGACAGCGTCAACGACCCAAACAAAGGTCGTTCCGCCACGTCTGACAAGTTTTGAGGGTTGATTAAGATAGATCTGTATATTGCTGTAGTGACAGGTTGTCAGCCCATCGCCTAAATTACAATATATTGAAACCCTCAGATCCCTTAGCTGGTTTTTAAAGCATGCCCGGGAGGAGATGCAGCTGGCACATTCTATGTTATTCTATCGCTCCCAGTCCAGCATGGAAGGCATTAGGGATAAAGGCGTGATTATATGTATGTATGTACGTATGTAGAAACTATAATATTGAAGAATAAATAATTCGTTATTTTCATTAGCTAAGTTTGGAAGCTCATATCAGTTATGTAGTACTATTATATATTCTGTGCCTCAGTAACGTGTGCATTTATTCCGCAGCGGCCACGGCGTGTGTGTCGCCGCAGCCGGGCGAGGGGGCCGCGCAGCAAAACGGCTTTTCTGCCACCAGTCCAGCGCCGCAACCCAGCCCGCGCACGCAGCATCAACAAGGTTTGTATATCCAGTAGCTATAAAGGTTGTTAATTTAATTGCGTGCCATAGCTTAGGGGGTGTTTCAGTAACGTTAAAGGAGCCCATAAAAAAAAAAACTAACTCAAAAAGTAAAAAAGAATAAAAATAAAAAAAATAAAAATGTGATTATAATTTGTATTAATCAGACTGTCATCTATGACATTGACATAACTCGTTAACACAAGATTATGTTATTTTATTCCTACGTGCAGAAAAAATATCGAGCCTAGTTCGAAAGGTATCTCTTGTCTAATTATTTGCAATTTGCTAGAGCCCCTGTCTCGTATGCAGTTTTATGTGCCCTAAGTTTCTTTGCAGGGCTTTGTGGTCCAGATCATGGTCGTTTGGTTGCCTATATAAAAAAAGTTTGTATGAAATGTATGTAAGATTTGCGTGTTTCGTTCCCAGCCGAGTTACGGTGACGGTGGCCAATCTCCCAGAGATAAACAGACTGACTGACACGACCATATAGTCGCAGGACCGACAATTTTCATGCCCACCCGACGGCATGGATCATCTTACTCTTCCGACAATCAGGTGATCAGCCGGTAATGTTTTAACCAATCTAGAAACTAGAAAGGAATCGAACCCGGGACCCAGCCTATGGCTCAGACCACTAGACCAGGGAGGTAGTTAGCTAATACCACAGAATATAAAATAGTATTAATTCGTTGTTTCTTTAATACGTAATTATGTAAACCACCAGGTACCTGGACGGGCAACAACACACTGACGTACACGCAGAGCCTGGCCCCGCCCCCCGCCGCCCCGCCCGTGCCCGTCGACGCGCCGTCTCATCACCACCACTACTGTAAGTTTCTATTCTATATCTATACAGTTACAGGGTCACAGAAATTTCATATTACTACTAGCCATCGCGAACTAGAATATTTCCGTATTAGTTAAAGCTCAATCAGTCACTCACCAACCCTCAATGCGACTGCGCGTCAAAATAGTGACTATAATACTTTAAAAAAAATATTTGTACAGTTCAGAAAATTGCAAAAACTATACAATGGGAGTTTTAAGCACGATACTTGTGAGTTTCTGCAGAGGGCGCTGAAACTGGCTAAAAAAACGTTTCTTTGCACGGCAAAGTCTATTGACTATATATATCGTTTCTAATTTTGTCAAATCAATCTTTTTACTCATCCGAAAGCTGTATTTTGCTTATCTGTAGTTAATTTTTCAATAAAGCAGCACTAAGAAAGCCTTCTAAACTATAAATTTTACACTTAAACTTATTTGTCAAACATTGCGTGAAACGAAAACGCCAAAACAGCGTTGTACGACCTGTCAAAATTTTAGCCGCAACTAACGCCATCTAGTTCGAAACTGAAAATTTTCTCCGGAACGAGCAAATTTAAAACCCCCATTGTACAGAAAAAACATATTGATAATTTGACAGAATATCCACACTTAATTTATTTTTTGAAAATATTATTTTATTGCTCCCGCGGTCCCGCCATTTTTAATATGACAAGCACAGATTAAAAAGTTGGCCTCCACAACTGTCAATTGTCATTGTCACATATCCGGGAGCACATTTTTTGTTCGGCATCTTGGATCTAGTGAATATACATACCTATGTCGCAGTGATCTGGTTAAATAAGCGATTTGATTGAATCACTAGCACGTTAATTGAATGGCTGCATTCAATTAAATCACTAGGGCGATCGTTGATTGAACAAGCGTCACTCAACGTCCAACTAGTTAGCTGATTGAAACATAGCCCTTTGCACAGGGCGGACGTAAAATCAGTCAGGTGATTCTAACCTAACCTAACCTAACCAAAATCGCTCGCGTTTTTTAAAATTTCGTGGTTTTTTTTTTGCGTATTTTGGGACGGTCGCCAGCTGCTGCCGCAGCACGCTCGCTGCGCTCGCTCGGCTCCCTCCGTGTTGTTGTCACTAGCAACCTAACAACAACCTACTGACCTGAAAACCTTTCTGGATGATGAGGTTTTTTTTTTTGCGGGGTGCTGCGCCGAACGTTACATTCAACGACTTGACGAGTTGTCCTTCAGTGATTTAATTAAATGCCGTCATTTAATTAACGTGCTAGTGATTCAAACAAATCGCTTATTCAACTAGATCACTGCGACACATATACTATATCAATGTTACTAGCGTACATAATGGCCATTCATCGCCCCGCACCACGGCATTTTATAGCACCATCACGCTTATAATGAAAGTATCAAAAAAAGGAACTAACGCGGCCAAAATGGCTGCCAACTCAGTAAAATAAAAACTGCTTGTAATACGTTTTTTTATGTTAAAATGTGTTTATTTCCAAAAACCTATTTAATTATATATAGGTAGCAGTTTCATAGATTTCAACATTTTATTGCAGACAAGATTTAAACGTGGTACCTGGAGTACTTACATACAGTACAACTGAAACATGCCAACCGTACCATGAACTATCTAACTAAGGAGAGATTTTTAGCGGTGGCTTTTTTCTCCATCTGTCAGTAAAGCGTCATCAACCAGTATTTTTACCGACCAGTGTTTTTTTTTTTTTTTGCAGCATTTATTTTTACTCATAGCAAATGCTAAGAGGAGTAGGTAAGAAGTAAGCCATTTTTATCCGATATTTTTAATCTTTTCATTGGTAAAGTATGCACTGCAACGCGAAATTCCGCTCCGCTCAGCTCTGCCTCAGTGTTAACGCAGCCAGTCTGTGGAAACTCCATAGTAAATTTTTTTTGTTATGTTTTGTATGAAAATGATTCCATCATTGGTACAGGATAGGAACCTTGAAAAATTTAATCACGATTTTAGTATGGAAGTGCCGCCTCTTAAACGTAGTTATTTTATATCCTCTTTGAACGCAGCCCTATGTGCCGCGTGCCAACGGTTGACAATGCGATTAGATTACAATAGGAATAGATAAGTCGATATCGGCGATTGAGTTGTCGGCCGTCGCCGTCGCCGTCGCCGTCGTACTAGGTATCGCTGTCTGTAGCGATGTCGTTCTATCTGATTTGCATTTTTCAAGCCATCGTAATATAACTTACAATCCAAACTATTGGTGGCAATTCGAGTCTGAGTCCAAGACTTACTTTTTTGGTCTTCATTATGTCTAATTTATGACTTTATATTTAGTTTTTAATAAAAAGAACCCCGTCTTACTGATTTGTATCGTTCGTACACCAAGTTCGTACATTATTCAACTTTACTTCGTACTTTATTTTAAACCATATACTTGTTCCTTTTGAGTATTTGTAACATTATTATATAACAAAAACATTGATTTGGGAAGAAAAAAAGCAGAACGCCGTGCGCATATAAGCCGAATTGAAATATACAATGAAGTGAACATTTGAAACGGAACCCTTGAAAGCCATATGCATGCAACCTATGCATGCAACATTACACCAAGCTGCCTTACAATTGCAGTTGAACACACGAAATTATCTGCGGGTCGGTTTGTTACTGTTACTTGTGTTTAGTCAATCGCAATTAGATCCTATTTGAATGGAGGCGGCTTCCAGGCTTCAGGAGAGTACGCATGCGCGGTGGGTGTACGCAGATGCGCGGCAAAGTTGTAAGGATGCACCGCGTTGTTAGGAAACTTCCGACTTCCGAGCACCGCCCGGCCACCCGCCATTCGTACCGGAAACTCCAAACAACCTGTTGCGTCTGCTAACACCGCGATTTCGATAGCGGAAATATTAGAGTCGAGAGTTGCAATATCGTTTGCGGAGTGAAAAAGTTTTTTATAGCTTTTTGTTTCCTACTTTTTGATTTTAGTCCGGTTTCGTATTGTAAATTCTCTGTCTGAAAACTATTATTTTGTTTCGATTTTGATTAAATTTTTTCGTATTCTGAGTACGGGGGTAGTTTAGTCTACCGGTTGGGACGCGAAGCTTTGCTCGTAACCAACATGAGCCTGAGATCCGTGCGAGGCCGCAAGAAGCGTCGCGGGCGCGGGCACCCTCAAGACCATCCTACCGGGCAAATAAGCGCGCCACAATTCGGCCACTCGAGCAGCGACCAAAGTACGCAAGGTACGCAAATCCTACTCATTTTATTCTTCGAAACAACCTTTCCGGCCCTCGATTTCACCCACGGATCAATAAGTTTTTCCGTAGGAATAACATTATTTCTTGAGGTAAGAAGTAGCCTATGTATGTCTCCAGGTTACCATTTATCACCATGCCAAACTTTATCAAAATCCGTTCAGCCGTTTAGGCGTGAAAGAGCAACAAACAAACAGACAGTTTTACTTTCGCATTTATAATTTGAGTACTTATAGATATGGATGTATATGTGTGAGTGTGTGGGTGGATATTTGTAACCCTTTTTTGCTGAAAAGGCTGGATAGATTTGCATGGAATTTGGTATACAAATGTTAACGACTTCTAATAAAGCACTGGAAAAAGCTTTATTAAAGTTTTATAGCCAGTTCTAACTTTAAGGTATACGAGCACTTTGACAAGAACTAAAAATCTCATTGCCTATATGTATACGGTATAAATACCTATATAATGTAATATTTATACCTCTGAAAACCTCAACCATCTTCAGAAATCCTTATCCTACTGCGAAAATCTTTAACCGACTATTTGAAACCTTCACGGACCCCGCAAAACCTCAAACAACTTGTAACAAATCTTCACTTAAACCCCAAATAACTATTTAAAACCAACCAACTACGAAGTGAAAAAATAACTTAGAAAATCTGAAACCAACTCCAAAAACATTTAAATCTCGGAAAACCCAATATATAGAGCGTTTCATTAAACCCAGAGAGGCTGCAAATTGTAATTCGGACTTTTATATTTTAAAAAATCCAATAGTAAAACAATTCATCGATTTGCTGGAAGCACTCGTAGGGAAAAACATTTGGTGCAACATAATATCATGGAGGAATATAATATACTACGTATAATATGGAAAATCCTGTAGTTAATTTTATAAAAACTAGTCAAGAGCGTGTCAGACATGCCCATTAAAGTTAAGGGATGCGTAAAAATACATATTATAATTAAAATGAAGTCGCCCTTCGCGTCTAGGTAAACCTCTAACACCTTCTAACTAAGTAAACTATGCAACGGATATTGGAATGGTTTTTACCATTATATAGTGTAAAGAACAATTATAATCTACATTTAATGTATTAGCTTCCAAATGTGTTTATTTGGATAAGGATCAATGTTGTAAATTGTTAAAATCGCTTCGTAAATAAGCCATTATTTTTCGTAAAAAGTAAAGAATAAAAATGGTTATTATGAGTTATCCCTAAGAGATAGACATATACCATCGCGGACTTTTTTGTTGACCTTACGAAAGAGCGAACATGCAGAAATGAAATTCTGAAAGCTTGTAAGCAATATTAAATTTCTGGGAAATTTATAATATTAGATCCTCGATCTCGGTGTCTTCTCAGTTTTCTTTAAGCTCTCCCCGTAAGATGAGATATTTTTCTCGTGACAATAGTAGACCAAGATGTATATTTTTTTAGAATTTTCCATTGGTTCGTTTAGGAGAAATATCCTTTTAAATCAACCATTTGCCGGTAGGAATCACCTTAAATTCATTTCAGTCGTTTTCGAGAATATCAACAAAGTTGTCTCTTTATGATATTAGTGCAGATTGAAAATGACGTTATAGAGCAAAATCTGCTGCCGTGTATAACTGTTGCCTGCAAATTTTAATTAAAATCCCTGCTCGGGAAGCTTACGGTAGCTAACTATCTGATATCTACCTACAGAGGACATCACAGTGTCATTATGTAATATTAAATTAAATTTCTGATAAATAGAATTTGACTACTAGTCAAATCAGCAACTTTTTATGAAATGTCAAAAACGCTTTTTTGTATGAAAATACTGGGTTGTGACGTCACACGCAAGTAAATATTGACTACTCAAATCAATAACTTCTATATTTTTAACTCGATTATTAAATCTAAATGTGCATTTTTTTTCCAAATGATGAATGAGACCCACAGTTATTTTAGTCATCAGATTTAAGTATAAACGTTTTGATTTTTTTTTTTAGCCACCCAGTCAACATGCCTATTGTATTACAAACGTCGGATCTTTCTTAGTTGAATGTTTTACATTTACGCTTTCCGTTCCCTTGTTTTTGTTTTTACTAAGCTTTTTCAATTATTCTGAATTTAGTTTTATTTTTTGTAGAATCATCACTACATAGTATAAAACAAAGTCGCTTCCCGCTGTCTGTATGTCTGTATGCTTAGATCTTTTAAACTACTTGACGAATTTAGATGCGGTTTTTTTTTAATAGATTGAGTGTTTCAAGAGGAAGGTTTATATGTATAACACATGCATAATATAGCAGAGAAACACTGTTAATTTTAGAGGTTTCTAATGCTATGTCGTAAATAAATTCATTGTTTTGCGCTTACATTGCAAACGCTGGCTAAACCCTACGAGATAGATCAAAATAATGTACTACAATATTGTACACCTTCATAAGGTCAACAAAAAAGTCCGCGATGGTATATGTCTATCTCTTAGGGATAACTCATAATAACCATTTTTATTCTTTACTTTTTACGAAAAATAATGGCTTATTTACGAAGCGATTTTAACAATTTACAACATTGATCCTTATCCAAATAAACACATTTGGAAGCTAATACATTAAATGTAGATTATAATTGTTCTTTACACTATATAATTTCGATCAATACTTTAGAAGATATCAAACGTATAAACTTACGCGAAATCAAAAAAATATGACGCGCGGGCGCGGGCCGCACGGCCGGCTGATCGGCGCTCTCGCCCGCCGCCCGCACTGATGACTGGATTTATCGAGTTTCATAGAAATAAATCGCTGTCGTTGATAGTAGTCGTTACTGAAACCATGTCAGAGGCCTATAGCTGTGCTACTAGGCGGTTTGAAAACTCTGACACCAGGGTCTGAACAACTTTATGGAACATACGTTGAAATATGCTCCCATATAAAATGACTGAACTTACTTTTTTTTTTACGTTCAATACATTTGCGTTTTGATTTGAAGCTCGTTAATTAACTGACATGGAAGTAAGTACAAGTACATTATTAGTAAACCACAGATGTCATTCATTCATCATTCATCAATGTGCGTTACTATTCCCGTAGTAGATGGTTTGAGTGGTTTGCAAATTCGGAACACACAATATGACATGTTCATTAGGTAATGGCATGTAATAGGTGTAAACATGGTGTAAGGGACAGCTTCCCGCGAACTGATAGGGGTTGCTCAGGCCACGATACTAAACAGCATTCACGTAGTTCATTCAGAAAAAAAAAATGCATTCCCTATTAAAATTGTCTGATCGAAGCTGTCATTTTATATGGGGAAGTTCATTTTGTTTTACGTTTCCGAAAATATTTTTTTTGTGAATATTGTTGACTGTGGGTTGTAAAAATTGCGGGAAAGTGACCCTTGCACTTGCACCCCTCATACCTAATTTGAATTCTTAAATTTTTTATTTCCATTATATATGGGTACGTTTTCGTTTGTTATACTTTCTAACAGTTATGGCTGCACATATTTGAATAACATTAATGTACAGATAGAAATTGTGCAGTAATAAAATAACACGCAGGTTACATATTACCGCGGGAATATACCATAGATAGATCAAAATTTGTCTACTATAGGACTTTCCAGTACACCATATAATGGTCCTGCCTTTCATTGAGATCCGTTTAGCCGTTTCATCACGAAATACCGAAAAACATACATACGACAAACAGAAAAACAGACGGACAGAGTTGCTCTCGCATATTAATTAAGTAATAAGGATTGTTTTGAGCTTTTAAATCGAAAAAGTTCCGGCTGCTAGACAGAGTCCATGTTTACGATTGCCGGTAAATATGTAGATGACAGGACTTAAAACCTTAAATTCGAATAACATCGTAAGTACAGAAAAAGGCTATAAATATTGCACATCGGCAGATTTTGGTTTTGTAGATTGTTACAACAAATGCCACTCTCTCTTTCAAACTGAACGTGCAATATTAAGGCGCTTTCTACCCTTAAATTTGCAACTAGAGTCCAAGATATACAAACATCACCTGTCTGTCATCTGTAATACTTTTGATATTGCAGAGTATGTTACGGTAAGTAACTAATTTTCACAAAACACTACTTCCTTTATACTACACCTATTCGGAAAGTATATTAGTTCTTACTTGAAAAAAGGGAAGAAAGTACCTACGTAAATCCAAGCGAACGAATATGCGGGCGGCAAAAATTAATGGGATTTACTTTCTCCTCTAGGGGAGAGAAAGCATTTTCTCCCCTCCTTTATTTTTTTTAAATTCATAATTCAAAACTAGAAACAGGTGGATGCCAAAAAACAAAAAGTTTGTATCTCGAAGCCCACAAAATACTGGCCACTTACATTGTTTGGCAGTATGTGCTTTGTTTCACTTGCCTCTTTTATATTTTTAAGTAAAAAATATGGCAAAATCAACATGTCCGCGCGAATTCTTTTTCGTTCTTTGATATATTTGACTTATGTAATGTAAATTAAGTGTTTAGTGTTTTCGATGTAATGTGTAACTGTAATTATATGTGTAACTGTAGTGATGACACTTCAAATGTTCTTAAGATATCTTCTCATGTAAGTGATATCATTCTTTATCTTACAAGGATTTTTAATTATATTTTCCTCATAGGTGTAGTATTATAAAGCACTATGTATAACTCGGAAGAAAATACGATTCCCAACTCGTGTGTATTGAGGCCCTCAGCTGCGCTTCGGGCCTCAAACTATACGCTCGTAGGAATCGGTCATGTTCTCCCCTTAATAAACAATGTACTATTTCCGTTTTCAGGTTAAGAATACCGCAGAAAGGTGAAAGTGTCTCTTAGGTATAGTTTAGATTCTAAACTTTAGAAGGAGTAGTTAGTACCTAGGTATATTAATACACACAACATTTTTTAAATGTTGGGTTTTTTTAGACAATGAGCTAACTTCTCACATAATTTTTTAGTTTGATTTACTCGTATAGTCCCTCAAAAACAACCACTTGCCGGCTATATCCCCATTACCGGCCCCGTACTGTAAAAGCTTGCTGAATAGCCCGTTGTTGTGGAGCTTTGTGGACAAAATACAATGTATGCTACGTTGTGGAGTGTAGTGTAACGTATTAGTGAAATATTCACACTAGACGGCGCCGCGAATCGATATATTTATTTAGCAGTTTATAGTCATTCGGAGCGAGTGTGGTTCTCGCATTTTTAGCAATGCAATAATATAATGAGATATACAAAGGATATACAGAACTTTGTGAAAGGACAGTTTGAAGGTTGTGGGGTTAGGTGTTAAACCCTGTGTGCTAGTCTTTTTTGTTGCCAAGAAGAATACAATACAATACAATACAATATACTTTATTGCACACTTAATAAAACACATACAGAAACAACGAACAAAGAATATTAGTGCACATATAGGCGGCCTTATTGCTAAGTGGCAATCTCTTCCAGGCAACCTAGGTAAGAAGTGTTCGTACTTCTGTGTTCCGGTCTGAAGGGCAAGGGTGCAAGCGGAATTACTGGCACATGAGGCAATCCACCTTAGATCCCACGGTGTGCAACGCACTCTGCTAGAATCTAGTCCTAGTGGGTGTTATAGGCTTCGGTTTTGCTTATTTAATGTGGGCCGTATGCTTGTTGCTTTCGTATAACATGAAAAAAACATCATGTCGACTACTGGAACGTCAACGGTGATAATGAGACCCACTATCGCCCACCATATCGATGCCCACCACGTCCAATTCAACTGACGTTGGTTAGCAGTTTGCCGGTGTCACCCTTTATGTGCAACATGAAACAGGATACATACAACCCGAAGGATGTGAAACTGACTTTTCCCAAGGAACAGGTTGAAAAACGAAAAAAAAAAGATTTCGACCTGCCGTTTATTTATTTTATTTATTTTATTTATTTTTATTTTTTAGGAAAACCAACAGCTATTACATCACGGTACTTAAAATTAATAAAAACAGAAAGCCAATTACAGGTCTTCACAGATAAAATGCATCAGCAGATAGCACATTTCGTATGCACGTTTCGTACGCGCTATCTGTTACATTACACCCTGTATAGACTGTGAGTTGCGGTGGTAATTTCCCCTAAAGCACTATTCATCAGAGCGTCAAACACGTACAGAAACAATGTTACCTGTGAACTGATGAGTCATGAGGAAACCCTAATCACTAGTATTGTGTAAAAGCTTGGCTTAGCGACACAACATACAGTGCCTATTGCGTTACTGTTATTTGGTTTTTCCGTTTTCAAATTTTTGTGTTAATAATAATTGTGCGTTCGGCGACAGTTAACTGAAGTCAAATAATACCATAGCATAGTCATAATTTAAACTTATAATCACAAGATTTGCCTGTGGTTGACTGTACGACACAAACAACCACCCTCTCGACATTGTAAAATCAGTAATACAAGATTTTATTTCTGTTAGTTTTTAGTACATATTGTGCACACTGTTTGTTGAACCCAATAAAGAAAATACAATAGAAGAGCTTTCCTGTGGGATTTATTTATTTTTCCGTAGGAAGAAGTAGCCAATAATGTTACCAACGATGAACGTAGCTTTCGTAGGGTAAAAGACTTTTGAAGTGAAACTTCTTTAGGAGCGTTGAGAGTAAAATTTCAAGGTCGGGTGACGGAAATACGTCACAAATGGCAACGGAAGTCAAATTACGGAAATACGTATACGTCAAAGCGGGCAACGGAAGTCGAAACAAAAATGCCAAAGAAGTTTCACTTCAACACGTGTGCTCGACTCACACGCTCTTTTTTAAATCGGTCTAGTTGTTTTTGAGCTTAATGGGTACAATTAACAAACATACCTTCAAAGTTTTTCGTGCTACATAAACCTGAAAATAATCTTGGCGGGGACATGACAATAAGAGTATTGTTCAACAATACATCATTATTTTGCTACACCGCGGCGTACACAAATGTAGAGCTGTTGTTACTTGTGCGTCCACCGCTACTGGATGGATTTTCATACGATAAAAACAAAATGTTATAAAAATTCAATGCCGTATGATTACTTCTCGTACTACTAGTTACCGAGACCTACCTACGTGTGTGAAAACGTGTAAGGTATCAGTTGATAACAAAAAACTACCCCTTAGAATGGATCGAAATCATGATCAAGACTTGACTCAACCATAATCGTTGAGTTGAATCAACCAGAATCACTTAGCTGACTAACTATATTGTATGGAAGCCCATTTTTTCAGGTGCACATTTAGGGTTTGTTAAAACTTGTAGATACGTAGTTTTGGCTATCGGTGACAATCAAATGTATGGAAATCTATCCTCGTAAGGCCAGTCGGCCTATTATTTCTAATTAGTTTTATTATTATTGCTATTGCTATTTCTTTTACATTCCCTGAAAATTTTACATGAGAGCAGATCACCCTGTCTTTAAAAGGTAAGGTTGGTTTGTCATCTTCGACTGGCCTTTATGAGGCTATAACACCCACTCACTTGTTGACTAAGAGTGTTTGTTTGTTGCGCAGACAACGGCACGCCTGGCGGTCTGCTGTCGAGCCAGCCCGCGCCCGAGTACTGGTGTTCAGTCGCCTACTTCGAGCTGGACACGCAGGTCGGCGAGACCTTCAAGGTGCCGTCGAGTAGACCTAATGTTACGGTAAGTCAACCACTACCCTTCATCATTCACACGGCACGCCTGGTGGGGTCTGCTGTCGAGTCAGCCCGCGCCCGAGCACATAAGAAGCAACTTTTTACCGCGGGAAAATATTTGATTTCCACGGGAAAGCTCATTAAGCCGCGGGTAAAACTGCGGCGCATAAATCCAGTTTTCAATATCAAATATTATTCTTGTCAAAAAGTTAAGGGTAATGATAAGACCAGGCAACTGTACATTTTAATTTTTTTCTTACATTCTACATTTCGTTCGATGGCAATGCATATAATATAGTGACAATAATATTCTCTGTTGAAGTATTCTTAAGAGGAAATTTTCTTTTGAGTGGGTGTTTATTTTTAGGTATCATTAAAATGTGTTGACGCCGAAGAAGGGGTTTATGAGAAAAACCGTGGGTTGCTTCAAACGACGACTATATTATCTTTAACAAAAGTTATATAGAGAAATGTTCATGGAAAATTCTCACAGAAACCGCACAGGAAGCCGTTCTAGTTGGTGATGAAAGGAAGCGAGTTCTTTTACTCGTTTTAGTATAACACTAGCCTGTTTTAACACGACTTAGCTTTAAAATAAAAATTATATATTACACGACTTAGGTTCAAATTCATAATCATAGCTGTCAAGATAAACATTTCAACTAACCCTAAGTTAAAATAATCTATAATATAAGTATTAACATAGCTAAGCTAAGCTAGATTGTTCAAGCTGTACGACACTTTGTTGGTTTCACAATCTGGAACAATACCTATTGGAATTTTTTTGAAATTCGAAAACCGAAAAACACATTGGTACGTGGTGGGATTCGAACCGTGATTCGTGACCTCCCTCGAGCTCAGGAGACAGCGGCCCTATCCACTACACCATCGGGCTCAGGCATAAAGATAATAAACCGAAGATACATTTATACTTTTGTTGCCATTAGAAAACTTAGGTATTTATTATCCTGGCGGTACTAATAACACTAGTTGCATTAACGTTCTCACACACCTTAAACGACTTGACTCTCAATGCGCCAGTCTTTTGAGAGAAGTTTAAAGTTGTTCATATTCATGGTCAAAACAAAACAAGCCCTTATAAATTGAGTGACAAATTTCGTTGTATATTGTACTAATTGTCTGTCAGCGGTGTCACCCACTGCTTAAAATGTTTTCCTGTGGGAATGACTTTCCCGTGGAGAAAAGTAGCCTATGTTACTCAGGGTGAACGTAGCTTTCTAATAGTGAAAGAATTTTTGAAATCAGCCTAGTAGTTTTTGAGTTTATTCATTACATACATACAAAAAAACCAAATCTGTTCTCTTTATAATATTAGTGTAGTGTAGATGTACAGTTTTAATTGTGTATGTATAGGTATGTGTTACGCACAATCCCCGAAATCGCTCATTGGCCGGAAAAAAGGCACACTTTGCGGATTGGCAAATGCAAAACGCGCAATCCCCGAAATGTCCTTTTATTTCGGCCATTGAGCGTTTTAAAACGATCACTGACGATCATTCCGCGGATTGGCAAACACGAAAAAGTCAATTGCCAAACCCCGAATTCGGAAATTGGCTTTATCGAGTTTACCAGTCCGCGAAACGGTTGTTCAAAACGCTCAATGGCCGAAATGAAAGGACATTTTGCTTTTGCCAATCCGCGAAGTGTGCCTTTTTTCCGGCTAATGAGCGATTTCGGGGATTGGGCGTAACATATGTACCTACAGGTGGATGGCTACGTGGACCCGTCGGGCGGCAACAGGTTCTGTCTCGGCGCTCTCAGCAACGTGCACAGGACCGAGCAGAGCGAGCGAGCCAGGTGAGCTAGTAGGAATGATGGAAGGCCATTGGCCCTTCGAGCAAGGTGTTGCCTTGGAGAACCAGATCCAGTTGGTGAACTGTGGATTTAGTATTATGCAATTTGTCGGAGATTACCATTACCATACCATTCCGGCTTCTCATTGGTTAACTTCATATGACGTGTCAATGTTTGCATTTATTCTCAGACAATGTCCAGGTTTGCTTACGATATTTCTTCACACGAAAAGCGTACATTTAAAAGCTGGAAACCGAAAAAAAGTGGAATAGGCTTGTTGACTGGGTGGCTAAAAAAATTCAAAACGTTTATTCTTAAAACTGATGGCTAAAATATTGTGGATCTCATCCATCATTTAAAAAAAATGCACATTTAGATTTAATAATCGAGTTAAAAATATAGAAGTTATTGATTTGAGTAGTCAAGTAATTACGAGGAGTGACTTCCTCGCGATTTTCATACAATAAATCGTTTTTGACATTTCATAAAAGTAGCTGATTTGACAGTAGGAAACAAGCGGATTGGAATCGCGACCTGCCTGCGTAGGAGGCAGTGGCCATGGTCACTACACCACTGAGCTCTCATTACGACAATTACCCTTAATGCCAGCTGAATTTCCTAGAACTGAAACTATTAAGTCAGTCTTAGTCTGGCGCGCTCAAATGTCTAAGACAATGGGCTAAGCGGGAAATGACGAGCTTAATCGTACTGACAGTTGAATTTCCTAGAACTGAGAGTCAGATCAGATTTAATTTTAATTTTTTGTTGAAAACTTCAGATAAAGAAAAGAGCTCAGATATCACAGAGCCGATCCAACAATTTAAAATCTTAGACAAGAAATGCGTATTCTAGAATCGAGGCTATCGTAATACAATATTATGTAAGGTACAGCGGGGCAACTTCGAATGGAGGGTAACTTCAAGTAATCGAAATAAACTTCCTTATTTTACTTATTTGGTTAAAATGTCATCTACGTCCGAACCGAACCGACTTACTTCCATGCTGGACTGGAAGTGATAGAAATACATAGAATGTGCCAGCTGCATCTCCTCCCGTGCATGCTTTAAAACCAGCCAAGGGATTCCAGGGTTTCATTGTATTGCAATTTAAACGATGGGCTGACAACCCGTCAATATGGCAGTACCTATACCTATACATAATCATCTGTAATAATAATAACCCTCAATACTTGTCAGACGTGGCGAAATGATCTTTGGCTTGTTTTCTTTCGGCCTACCCCGTTAGTGGATAAAGGCGTGATTTTATGTATGTATGTATGAATGTCCGGACCGGACTAGGCTTGGCTTAGGCTTCCCGGACACAGATGACACTTTAGCCAGATAAGTAAAATAGGTTTAGTTCGATTAGTTGAAGTTGACCCGCCGGTCGAAGTTGCCCCGCTGTACCTTAAAAACCTCCGTTATTACACAGAGTAACTATAATACTAGTGATTATAAAGCCTCATTTGTAGCCTTCTAAAGTTACCACCAGAAGTTGACCAGGCTCTGTTCACACAGATTGCACATCGGCAAGGGCGTGCAGCTGGACCTGCGTGGCGAGGGCGACGTGTGGCTGCGCTGCCTCTCTGACCATTCGGTGTTCGTGCAGTCCTACTACCTCGACCGAGAGGCGGGCCGGGCGCCCGGCGACGCCGTGCATAAGATATACCCCTCCGCCTGCATCAAGGTAACGATATATTTATTTAATTTTCATATGAAACGGGCACTCTGTCGTCCTTGAAAAATAAAAAGACGAACTACAATTTGAGACTAGGAGAAATGCGAGATGGATTTTTTTTAAAGTATTTGTACGTTTTTAAGTCGTGATCCTCGAACAACTAAAAAAATGGAGTTTATTTATTAAGACGTTAGCTGCTAAGCTACTCTTTGGTAAACAGCCGGCCGCGCTAGCCTCAACTCACGTATATCGCGTATATGTTTGTGAGCACGCTCGCTACAGTAAGCTCCACATGCGTGGAGGATTTTAGCAGTCAACGTGTTAATGGCTTAACAATATGTCTGCATTTGAGACCTATTTTGCTAAACCCGATATAGATGACTACTTGACAACCACTTGATCTCAATATGATATAGACAGAGTATAGTATAGAGGAACATACTGAAATAGGGGAGGGGCAAAACAAAAAAAAACGTATTTAAAATATTCCACTGGTATTCCAGGAGACTTTTCCGTCCAAGGACCTACTTTTATACAGAAATATATTATGTTCTCAATCTGTATAACAGTTTATAATATTTTTCAATACAAGTACACTTAACTGCACATTTTTATTAGCCGGGCACTGCTCTTTGATAGTTTTCACAATAGTGCACTGTACAGGTTTACAGTAGACTACAGGATTCGTATGTAGTCATATCGAAGACAACTTTGCCTTTAAAAAGTGTTAAAAGAGTATCCCTATTGAAAACAGCGAAGTTTATTTCTTACCAATACTTTGTCAGTCAGCACTTTATCAGATCTTCGGCTTCTCGTGTTCATGTGGGTCATAAGATTTAATGAAAATAGTAGGAAAAAACCAGCTAAGTACGATTCGAACGCGCATTTATTTTATATTTTACCTTCAACTGACATTGATATTGATATTGATATTGACAGATTACTGACGAACAGGAAAAAGGAACACTCAACAGTGGCGCCATTTAGTTCTCAGTTTTTAACCCCATTGTGCCTGAAATACAAACATTTTCATGAATATTTAACGTTTCGCGACAATCGCAACTAAAGGTCCATTTTGTAATCGTGCTTTCGTACAACTTTGTGCAATCGCACCTACAATACAATTTAGAAAAACATATTTCAACACCACATTCCCCAACCTGAATGTTCTAAAACGTGATTCGGTTGTTTTCTTTGTGTTCAAAGGCATTACAAATAAGTTGAATTGAATAAAAACTTTTTTAATTGTTTTCACCCTCAGAAGCCACATTGGAATCTTTTTACCGAGGAAAAAATATGTTATTTAACGAGAAGACTCATTAACCCACAGGGAAACTGCGGCACAGAAACCTAGATTTATACAGTTTTTTTTTATAGAAATCCTTGTAAATACCTCTAATTGTTTTTTTTTCGAAAAGTTTGTTTTTGTGCCACTGTTTTGTAAATCTGATCTAACATTTTAAGTACCGGCTTGATAAAAAAACATTACAGTAGGATAAAAATATATTGACAACCTGTAAAATCTGTAGTTCCATTTGACCTGCATTTTCTTTGTATTGGAACTGGGTAGGAGTGCACTGGAAAACCACAGAAGAGTAAATGGAGCTAGGGAGCGGCAGCGACTTTCTCTAATCAGTGGTTAAAACAGTGATGTCAGATATCAGTGATGTTAGTGACTACGAGTAACGGTGCCGAGCCCTGTGAGCTTTATACGTCCAAGTCCTATAAAATGTTTTTTTTTATCGACGTCCAATTTCATTAGTCTTTGGGGCATATTTTCATTTTACGCGTCAAACAGATTCAAAAAAAGAAACGAATTGTGAACGCTACGAAAGACGCATACTAAAAATGCATCTCTAAATGAGACATGACATAGAAGTGAAATGTTCTTGCTGGATTCGTATTGCTTTGCAAATAGTTAAACCAACATAAGTAATCAAAACTACAACCATTTGAAGTTGAATCATCTCACCTTATTCATAAAGGCTGACACACACAGTACCGCCGGCCGTGCCGGCGCGCGGCTCAAGGTTACTTAGCGCTTGGGGTTAATGTTTAGTTTGGTGCGGGCTGCTCGTTTCTGCGGCTTGGTGTGTAACAGCCTTTATGCGATCACAGCTGATGTAAAAAGATTTATTCCCGTCCTTTCTTATTTTTAATTACAAAACGGACTGCACTTTGATTTTTGTCGCGCTATAAGTGACAGAAATCCAACCAGGTCTAAAATACTTAGAACTCTCCTAAAGGAAAATTCACTATGCACGACCTTTCCTACAAAACTTAGCCAGGGACAAGAGTATTTGTATGTGAACTTGTGCAGTGTCAATCAGTGTCGGCACCATACAAGTTAGTGTTCAAACGCTCAAAGGCACCGTGCCCCATATTCGCTTTGACGTAGGCAATCATTACAATACACGAAGTAGGTATGTTCTCTTCGAGCAGGTTTTCGAGTTGACGTACGACCTGAAGAACCCTAAATAGCACAGCTAATAGGCCTCTGACATGATTTGCCACTATCAAAGTCAGCGACCTTCGGCTAACGTGCCCTTCGATGCACTGAATCCTTTTTATTACTGATAATCATGTGGTATAATCCTGCATTGTCTGAACCAAACTTCGCAAAGTGTTAAATTGACAAAAATTATCTTCCTGTTTTCCGCGCGGGATTCAAACTCACGCCCTCCGGATCGGGAGATCGTGGCTCAGACCGCTACACCGCGGAGACAAAGTTACTATTAAGAAAGTTATGACATTGTATCATTTTTTATCTTGCTAGCTTTTTGAACCATGATAAGCAAATAATTCGCGCTTATAATTCAATAATCAAAAATAGCAAATAACAAACAATTAATAATGTATAACAACAAAAACTCAATGACACCCACGCGCCTAAAGATCCTTGTACGACTCTATAATAAGCCGTCGTGTGGGAGATTAGCAACCAAAATCCTTTTATTTAATAAGTTCGTCTATCTATCTATAGTGCCGTCCCTTTTTGTTCTTTTGTGACAGAAAATGAGAAACATGTACAGTCTTATTTTAGTTAGATCGTGTTTTCGCCAAATCAGTACCATTATGGGTCAATTCTCACCGGGAAACGATGCGCACTTTTCAAGAGCTTGGTACAATAAAGGACTTTATTTATTATGCAAAAACATAGACATGTCATTGACAGAACACGAACACGAAGTGAAAGGTTGCGCCGCCCTGTGCAGCCTGTCACTTTGTGGTACAAATGACATACATCTTCAAGCAGCTTCGCGCCGCGTTGCATCGCATCGATTTCTGGTGTGAGCTATTCCTCCATTTGCTCACGTGTAGTTTGGTGTTCCAGGTGTTTGATCTCCGCCAGTGCCACCGGCAGATGCAGTCGCAGGCGGCGACGGCCCAGGCCGCAGCGGCCGCCCAGGCAGCCGCGGTGGCCGGCCACATCCAGCCGGCACACCCGCAGGTCAACAAGTGTAAGTGTCCATACAGCAAACCGCCAGAAATATTCCGCAGCACATCGCTAGTGCCACCGGCAGATGCATTCGCAGGCGGTGACGGCCCAGGCCGCAGTGGCCGCACAGCGCAGCTGATATCAAAGATGTATTTTTTTTTAAAGCAAATTTGGTGATTTAGTCTGCAGTGTCCTAAGCAAACTAGAGAAAATATCACGAAGTGAAAAATTAACATATATCAACTATGTGTTCCCCTGGGAATCGAACCAATGATCAGTGGATCGAGAGCCCATGGCTCAGTCTACAAGACCGCGGAGCAGAAGTCGTTCCATTTATCTCGTCAAACTCTGTAGAACCGGATGATTTCCTTTGTAGGTCTGACCGCGGCGGCGGGTATCGGCGTGGATGACCTGCGGCGGCTGTGCATCGTGCGGCTGTCGTTCGTGAAGGGCTGGGGGCCCGACTACCCGCGCACCTCCATCAAGGAGACGCCCTGCTGGGTTGAGGTGCATCTACACAGGTACGCAGCCTGCTAAACGGCAAACCTAGTACCGCTGAAAATGATAAAATACAAGTATTTTAATATAATTTTCTCAAATAGCAGTAGTCCTCCCCACAGATTTTCGGTGATGGCAGCCAATCTCCCAGAGATCGGCCAACAGCGCAGGAATAGTTTTTAGTGCCCAAGTATTTGCGCAAAACACAAGTGCACTCTCTATTCTTTCAACATTATCTTATTCTGATGGGACAGATTCACTGACACGAACTATATACACTGTTTGTAACCTCTGATTTGTAAACACTGATTTCTATTGTGATTGTATCCCGGTACTAAATTATTTAAGTTACAATGTTATTCGATGGGAGTGTCGTGCTAAGCGAGTATATGTAGGTATTTGTAGAGATTTACCTTGACGCTATGCGACGTGTAACTTGTTTTAGTTTTTTTGTATTAGATAATAAAATCAAAATAATGAGATCTTGAATGACAGTACGCAACGTGATTATCAGCTGATCTGTGTCACTCACAAAAAAAATACAATTTAGTTATTATTATTATTTATTCTTCCATGCTGGACTGGGAGTGATAGGAAAACATAGAATGTGCCAGCTGCATCTCCTCCCGGGCATGCTGTAAAAACCAGCTAAAGTATTCGAAGGTTTAATGTATTGCAATTTAGGCGATAGGCTAACAACCTGTCACTGACAACCCTCAAAACTTGTCAGACGTGGCGGAACGACCTTTCTGTAGGTCGTTTACGCTCTGCCTACCGCATTAAGGATAAAGGCGTGATTATATGTATGTATGTATTAAGATCTTCACTGTACAGCGATCATCTGATGCTGCTTTTTTCTTGCGATGCGAAACTGTTGAAATTTGTATGTATGTAAAAAAATATATGGGCTGTGCGCAAGTTGTGTGAACTCTTAATCATAAATAAGTAATCATAATCAATCACGGCTACTTGTGACTTTTGCAATGCCTAGCAAGGTCAATGGTAATGGTACGTACGAACGATGTCGTACTGATTGCTCTGTGATATTTATCAGAAAAAAATTACTGGGCGCTCGTCGGGTCTGTTTGCTTATAGTCTTCAATTGAAATTTTTAATACAATTGACATTTCTTGCTATTTTAATACTTGACAAAGGAATGGCGAAATAAAACTTAGCTTTTTCTCTTCCCGGCCTGGGCATACAGCTCGGTCTCGGTAACACTTCGCTTAAACTGAAGTTGGGTTCAAACAAATTCATCGGTCATAAAAAATAATTTGCATTGCTTTTCGCACTATGCATACATACATGTCCTCTTATGTCGTGCTCGCAAAAGGTCAGATCAATCTGATTTTTTTGTGGGAAAAAATCTTAATTTTGAAGACCTGTATCTTGGGAATCACTGGATGTATAGAGATCGTCTTAGTATCAAATTGTAGCAAATTTAGTCTACTTTTAGAGTGTCCATAATGACTATACCAGTTAGACCCTTCCTTCACTAAAATATTGAGCAGAAACTGAAAAAATACCGAAAATTTTATGGTTTTTCGAGCACACAGAATTTTCCCAAGCACTTTGGAAATTGCAAATCTGGTATTTTAATACTGGTTTAAGTCTTAACAACATTTAAAAAAAAAACAGATAGATCTGACCTTTTGTTAGCACAGATGTAGATCTTGACGGGACTACTATGCATTCTCGAAAATGTATGTATGTGATGAGAACTAATGTGTGTTATGTGTGTGTAACTGTGTATGTATAATTTCTTCAACCATACACTTCGTCGATATGAAACTACCCTTTTTGAACTTTGCGATTACAAAGACATTTGCAGACGACAGCATAATAATTAGTTGAGAAAATTTCCAATAATGCATTTGCGAACTTGCAAATAGTGTGCGTGAACTTGTATGGTGCGCGATGTTTTCTGTATTCTAAATATGCATAGTATGCAATATGCATGCATAGTTCTCCCGGACATGCTGTAAAAACCAGCTAAGGGATTCTAGGGTTTCAGTGTATTGCAATTTAGGCGATGGGCGACAACCTGTCACTATAGCGATATACGTAATCATCTGTAATTACCCTCAAAACTTGTCAGACGAGGCGGAACAACCTTTGTTTAGGTAGTTTTTGCTCTGCCTACCTCATTAGGGATAAAGGCGTGATTATATTAATATTATATGTATGTATGTATGCATAGTGCGAAAAGCAATGCAAATTATTTTTTATGACCGATGAATTTGTTTGAACCCAACTTCAGTTTAAGCGAAGTGTTACCGAGACCGAGTTGACGATGGAGCGAGCTCACTCCATGCTGACGAGCAATATACAGGGTGTAAAAAAAAGTACTGCGTTCTTTTAAATTAAACCACATGTACTATTGATGATACCAAACAACTTTCCCAAAGCACAAAAAATTTACGTTGAAAAAAAAATGCATTTTTCATACAAAGATGCTCTCCGGGTTCTCCAGTTTTGTATAGTATCTACATGATTGGTCTTATTTATTTGCCTATATTACTCGACAAATAAGACGAAGAACATGTTGTGTTTCTGTCTTTCCTGTTGTACGTTTGTGTTTCTTCGTGCAATAAAGCATTTTATATTGCGTTATATTTTTATAAGGAGAAAAGCGAATATTTTTGATGTTTTCCTATAGCAATCACAACCACAAGAATGACAGTATTCACCAGCCATCCATTTATTATCGACTGGTCGATTTAGAAATACACAACAAGGTTTTTTTAATTATGTACAGTGCGACATAAAAGAGTAGAAATTAAAAAGTAGCAACATCGTTGTGTCGTCCCTTTCATATCAACGTGGTTTGAAAGGGACGACACGGCGATGTTGCTACTTATTAATTTTTAAAATTTTATGTCGCACTGTACTTACACGCCATGCCATGGCCATATTCCTAACATCATTGTCTGGCAGGGCGGCCAACTGGCACCTAAATTAAGATGAAATAAAAAAACATTACATTGTTAAATAATGTTAATTAACAAACACATAAGGGGAACTTATTTTATAACTATGAAAAAAGGTGATGCATCAGCCTATCTTTGCGTGGAACCACAAGGATTCCACTCAGTGTTTATTTTCAGCCGCCCCCTTTCTCCCTAAGATGATAAGCGGGAGATATGGAATTTGAGGTCTTATCTAGAACAATCTCACACGCAATGTTTGGGTGATTCCAGGGCCCTGCAACTCCTCGATGAGGTCCTCCACACGATGCCCATCGACGGGCCGCGGTCTAACATCGAGTAGGAGTTGATTGGCTTCTTTTGAGGCCTTCGAGCGACGCGTGGCCAGCCGTGCCAGCCGTGCCAGCTGTGCGCGGGCGCAGACAACGCTGCAATGCCTGCTAACGCCGTTCTAGTCGCTTGACTTCTAATACACCAGTCTAAATACACTATATACCTTTTATACTCTACAAATATGGACAAGCCAAATATTACGATAATTATTTCTGGAATGTAACTTTTTCTTCAATGCTAGTTCCTAAGCATTTGACGGAGCAAAAATCAATAATGGAGACTATAACTACGATTCAAATTAAAGTGTAAAGTTGACGATTTTTGTATAATTTCATTACAAACACTAAGTTTATCGAATTCAGAATAGAGTCAGAGAGCAGAGTACTAAGTATATAATATGTATTTTAGTTCTCAATAAAAATTACATTAGACTTCTTATTTGACTTTATTTTGAATTAAGTTATTGCTCCATTTTATTTTATACTTTTTTACAAATTGACATTTGTAATCATCATCAGCCACAACAGTCCACTGCTGGACACGGGCTTCCCCAAAATTGGGGGTGTATGCCATACTCACCACGCTTGGCAGGCGGGTTGGTGAGCGCAGTAGAAGTTTTCCATTCACAGGGAACGCTGCTGCCCATTCCCTGGATTTATCCTTTAGTCGCCTTTTAAGACACCCGCAGGAAGATATGGGGTGATGCTATTCTAACCCGGCACCACACGGGCAATATTTTATTTTTATTTTTTATTTTTGACGATCATTTTATCCTTGGACATTTTTATTATAATTGTAATGTAATCATGAAATGGATAAAATAAAATAAATAAATCTAATCTAAATAATAGTCATGATTTTCGTACAAAGAAATGTACCTAACGTTTGATACAAAATAATTTCTGGGAAATTTTTCAATTTATAATGTGAATTATAGCCGGGTTTTTGAACGAGTCGACTAGAACGGCGGGTAGCAAGTGGCGAGGGACAGCAAATGTGCTAGTTTGTTTCCAGACGACAGTGTTGTGTTGCTTTTCTAGCGAACAGACCCAAGTGCGCGTTCCACCTAACGGATGCCATACACATAGCATTTAATAAGATTATTTTTATTATTATTTAAGGTGGTATGTTGAGTTCACCAACGCCCCTACAAGAAAAAGATTATTGTGTCTCAAATATAAAAATTTTAATGAATATTTTACGTTTTGCAACAATCGAAAGTAATTCTTCATTTTGTTATACATAAGGCCACGGTTTATACTTAATATCAAAGCTTTGAATGTCGATCTTGCCAAAAGTGGCCACTTTTAGCAAGATCGACATTCAAAGCTTGCTGGATTATATAATTCAAAAGCCTGATGGATTACTAAATGAGGAATAACTTCCGATTATCGCAAAACGTAAAACATTAATGTTTGTATTTGAGACTCAATAAAATTACTTGTGGTACTATTTATTATTCTGTGCTTGTGGGGGCGCTAGTGAGCTCATTAAACCACCTTAATAGTCATACAATTATTTTTATTTACAATATTATTTGTACCTTTTTTGGCCATTGTCTTCCAAAGTTTTATTTTGTCTTCCGAATTAAAAATTCTCCTTTTTTGTTTAGACTTTTCGGTCGTGATTTGGTGTTAGGAAATTGAAACAAACTGCACATGAAGTGTGTGCATCGCTCGCATTGTACAAAAAGGTGAACTAATAATTTATGTCTTGTATTTATTTATTTTTGAATAAGTAGAAACAGTAAAATATGTTTTAAATATTTAGATCTAACTAAAGAACATTTTATTTTATTATTAAATGATTAGCGGTGTTTATCCATTACTATTGTATACACGGTTCAGTCGATGTATGTATAGTACAACAAAAAGTGTAACAGCACAACAAAATGCTCTTTGCATTTTATTCGGATCCTTCACTACTAGTTTAGCTGGTAATTGCTATGGTTTCTCACAAAATATTGTTCATCACAAGCAAAGTGTAAAGAAAATAAAGTGGAAGTCATAGAATAACGAATACTTACGACATTTTAACCGTGGACACAATAATGAATGATAAATATCATAAAGTAAGATCTCAGTAAAATATTTATCACAAATCCTTAGTGAAGTTAGTATGTAGAATATTAGCGCCATACACGGTTAAATTTCGTCCGATAAAATGGTAGGGTCCCACAATGTCGAAGGAAAAAAAAAACACATTCAAATTAAACATTTCGTAAATGGGAATTAAATTCTTTCATATGACGACCTAACTTCCCTGCGAAAGTTGTGTTTTATACATTTATAAATACACAAATAATGATATACCTAATTGTGTATATCAGTATTTATCCTTCCTTACATAGTATAAAACAAAGTCGCTTCCCTCTGTCTGTATGTCTGTATGTATGGATGCTTAGATCTTTAAAACTAGGCTACGGATTTTGATGCGTTTTTTTTTAATAAATACAGTGATTCATGAGGAAGGTTTTTAACTAACTTTTACCAAGGGAAAGTATGTCATTCCCACGGGAAAAGTTGTTTTTCTGGGCTGGACGAAGTCTGCCGGGTCCGCTAGTGTATTTATAAATGAAATATCGACTGAATCGTCTTCGACACTGTCTGTTGCTCAACTCACTGTAGTTCTAAGTTTGTGACTTATCTCAATTTATAGACGATCTTATACGAATTTTAGTAACAGCGATACCAAAATAAGGCATTTTATAGATTAGACTAAATAGTCTAAATATGACAAGACATAATTTATGGTTCAACTTGAAAGAAGCCAAATGGGATAGCTTTTGATCTAGATGTAAGTGTATATTAGTGTTATAGATAAGTAATTTTAAGGTATTTTGTGATAGTTGTATTGAATGCGGGAAGCGCAGGGTGCGGTAAAGGAAAGGCTGTATTTTGTTAGCGCGAAGTGCTTGTTTAGCAGAGTTGCATGAAATAATTATAAAGAATTGTCGAAAAAACTAACGCAAAACGTCAACATGCGTAGAATAAGAAAGAAAGAAAAATATATATTCAGTACAAACAAGCATTAAAAGTAAAATAATAAAATAAAATAACACGCAAGATAACATATTGCCAAAGCGGGAGTTGTGGCGCTGATTTTCAGTAAAATATATACAGGGTGTAAAAAAAGCACTACGTTCCTTTAAACCACAAGTTCTACTGATGATACCAAACAACTTTCCCAAAGAAGAAAAATTTTAGCTCGAAAATAAAAAAATTGCCTTTTCCATACAAAGATGCTCTCCGGGATCTGCAGTTTTGTATGGACAAGGCAAAATTTTATTTCGAGCTAAAAATTTTGTGCTTTGGGGAAGTTATTTGGTATCATCAGTAGAACATGTGGTTTGAAGGAACGTAGTACTTTTTTACACCCTGTATAAGACAAAACATAAACAAACTTAAAATTAAAAGAAAAAGCGCGATACTGTGAACTGAACGCACAATTAAATCACAATCCTATCAAAATATAATTAAAATTAAATCAAAATCAATTCAAAGTGACCAATAAATTAAATTTAAATCAAATTAAATAATCACAGTTAAAAATATTTTGTTACTAATCTAGGGGTACTATTATTTCGACTGTTAACTTTAAAAGAGCATCGCTTAGTTGACGTTGTAGGAAATATTCTTTAATTTTGTACCTAAAACTTGCGACATAGGTCGTATTGCGCAGTGGAGGAGGGGGGGTATCGTTCCAAATCTTGGAAGCAGGAATGCAGTAGTTTTATGACGGGGGATTGAAAGGGAAGCATTACGTTGACAGGAGGACGAGACGAGCTTTTCGAAGAGATATAAAGGCTTCTGACTTTTTATTACGCCAAATAGAAGAGTCGCGAAGTGTAATTGTCTCCTAGTTTTCATGCTGGGAAGTCGAGCTTGATTTATGTATGGTGTTATATGCGATCTTGGAGGTATGGCAAAGCAAAATCAGGCTTACTGCACCCGTTGTATTAAATATTTGGTTTTTGCCAAAAGCCTAGATCCATACACTACATCAGCGTAATTAAATCTTGAGAGAACCAGGGATTCCACCAAATTAATTCTGAGCTTTTCAGAGAGGAAGTTACGAATCCTATATAGAAGCTTCAGACGATAGAAACAATTACGAACCACCTTACTCTGTTTTTTATGGTCACTATTCCAACTGCAAAATTACACAGTTTTGAGCAGCTTTCAGTGGGCTTCAAGACAACCTTAGATTTGGTTTGAAATATTCACTTTTAGTTAAAAAATATAAATATTTGAAGCTCCGAAAAAGATGTTTACACTACAAAGTACGGATGACAGACTATAGAATAATAAATAAAAGAAAATGATGGTATCCTACAGTTGCTACAGTATCTTTATGAAGCATTTATCCGATTGAAACTTCATGCAATTTTGCTAAGTTGTTATAGATGATCTGTGATTTGCTGACAAAACTTGTTGATTAGGGAATTTAGGATGAGAGCGCACCCTGAGCGTAGGTTCCTACTAGACCGAGTGAGTTTAGTGAGTGCACGCCTTAAGGTCATCGCACATTACACCGTCTCAACATACACTCCTCGACATCGAAATTTTTATAGATTTTTAACATTAAACTGAAAGAAGTGTACGAATTCGACGCATTGACGACGCGAGTGGGGTCCATGCGACGGTGATGGATCTGTGTCGAGTCAATGTAATGTGCGATGTCCTTTACTAGAGCTCGTTTCACAAAGCTATAAAGAAGTGACACTTTTGGAAACTTATACCAAAATAGAAAACTAAGGTAAAACCCGTTTTTATTAATCATCTTAACGTGACACTCGCAATCTGCATCGAAAGGAAGATATGAGTCGTCATTTTTGCGAGATTATTATATCACACGTCGACAACACAGGTCGACAATAAATCAAAAACCGGTTATCAATTTTATTTTATTTTATACCTTATTTTATTTCTTTGTTTGACATTAATTTTGTATTTGTATTATGTAACTTTTGACGATCATATCATCCTTGGACATTTTTATTTTGCAATATAACTATGAAATTGATAATATGAAATAAATAAATCTAATCTAATCTATGTCGTCATAATAACCAGTAGCCAAAACTATTATATTTTATATTATTATTAAATATTATCTGTAGAATGGACTTGCTTTAAAAGAACTAACTGGTCTAATCTATGTGATCGAACATAATAATATGTCTAGTCTATATATATTCGATTTTGCCGCCTTACGTTCTAATAGGATGAAATGTCTCTATACTTTGTAGCTTAGTGAAATGAGCCTTTAGAAATATATGTCGATCTGTCGGTGTAATAATAATAAAATAGACTAATAATATAATGTCGAATATTTGTCATTTCGTTGTTGTGACTCGACATTGAGAACTTAGTAATATTTAATATTAAAAATATTTGATGGGTGTAATTGCTACACTCACAAGACAAAACAAATGGAGGTATGTACACATTTTTCAGTACCCTTCTTTTCGTTACTCACTGAATATTTTAAAAATATTCGTTGGCAAAGTAACGAGTGAAAAACGATAGTGCAAACTTTATAACATAGAAAGACAGACAGTGCTGTAGTTATTAAGTAATACGATCGAGTCACAAAATCTTGGCAAACCGGAACTCAAGTTTGAACGCCCTACGACGACTTGACTCGACGCGACAACTTCGCCGCGAATTTATTTTGACATCGTTGCCTCGCAGTGTCGTGCCGTCTCATACATTTTCATATAGTCCGTCCACTATTATTATGATGATTACTGACAGCTCAGGCTTAATGAGTTTTCCCGTTTGAATCAGACATTTTCTCACAGTAACGTAGCCTCTGTTACTCAGGGTGAACGTAGCTTTCTAATGGTAAAAGAATTTCTGGAATCCGTCTAGTAGTTTTTTATATGAGCTGTCAGCAATCATCATAATAGTGGGCAGGGTACACAAAGAATTATTTGTCGCGACGTGTCGCACCGTGTCGCGTCGTCGTAGTGCGATCTAAACTTAATCTACATCACCACAATCTACAACAACAGTTAACAATAAGAATAAATTACATATTTTGTGTACGAAATAGATTTAAGTATAATGTGTATGTGTTAATTATATTCGAGATTTTGTCATTGGCTTAAGATTTTGCTTTAATTATTATTACTTGACTGGCCGATTTCTGTTGAATGATTTATATTTACTGTTAGTAAAAATTGTGTTTTTTGATTTTTAATTATAATTAATTAATTAGTTACTATGGATTTATAGAACATCACACAATGACAGGAATTGAACAACCAGTGAGATAAATAAAATGTAAGGCGCGGTAATAACATAATATGCTCTACAAATATATATTATTCATAATCACACAAGAGGATTGGTAGTATTGTTATACAGATTTTTCTTATTACCACCGTTTCTAAGTCAAAATACGAAAAGAAAAGATCTAATAAAAACCCTTATTTGTAACAGATTTTCCACGCATAGATACGTTAAAATACAATTTACTGACCTAACATTTTTTTTTCCTGGTTGTTGAGTTATGAATTGACATCTATTTTATGATGTCGCGAGCTTCGAGCACTTCTGGGAAGAATCATGTTAATTTTGTAATCAGGCGAGTTTGAATGTTTAATTATTTTTGTTATTGCTATATATTTCAATATATGCTTCAAAAAACACCGTTAACAATTTATAACATTGTTACCAATTGCTTTGTAAAGATTCTGACTATGCAAGTTTGTAAATAGTACAACTTAGAATTCTAAAATAATCTAGATTTATGAAAAATATTTTTGTGCTTGGGGTTCACGGCTGTATATTTGCCATGGAACGTTGATGAAACGCCTTCGGGCTAATATTATAAGTTTTCTATAAGAATATTCAATGTTCTATCTACAAAATTTTATTTATATACAGGGTGTTAATTTCATTGCGTGCCATAGCTTAGGGGGTGTTTCAGTAACGTTAAAGGACCCCATAAAAGAAAAAAACATTGGTCGATGCGACTCGCGTGTCGCGCGCGATTGGTTATTGTGCGAGAGACAGCGCAACTCTGGGAATCATTATAAATACCTACCGTTTTTTTTTTGAGTTGGATTTTTTAAAGTATTTTTATAGGCTCCTTATACGTTACTGAAACACCCCTTAAGCTATGGCACGCAATTAAATGATCACCCTGTATAATATAATATAATATCTTTTTTAGACATTGTTTTGATAACCATTTTTTGTCACTTGATTATAATTTCTACTTGTACATCGTAAAAGCATGGTAATAGAGTAAATGTCTTGTATGGTTAATGTCAGCCGTTGCCCCACTAGTGGTAAGAGTATAGAGTCTCTTAGTCGGACTCTTTAATTATATTAATTAACCTGGTGGTTGCGAGACGGTACTTAGGTAATATATTCATAAAATTTCTCTCATATAGGAAGCTTTCACAAAATCGTGTATCAAAAATACCTCTTAATAGTGATCAAAAGGAATCAAAGGGTTTTAGATGATATTGAAATAAGTGGTAAGTTTTTTAATGATGTTGACGTTTTGAATAATAAAATATTTGTGAAATTCTACATGCCACAGTTATCAAAGTGTACCAATTTTGTAACTTGTTCTGCGGTATAATTCTATTAATGTAAAGAAGATACAGTTATTGGAAGTATCCAAAGTTGCCAGGTTGTACGTGTACAAAATACTAGTGCATAATGTTGCCGGCCAAACCCGATTAGATTGGATAAACCGGTACAGACTAGACCAAACTGGTCCGTCCTAAGGGCGATAGGAGAAACTAGTTTAACCTAGGAGGAACTGGTTGAGCCTTAAATGAATAGTTACACTTCAGGATAAACTACTTTGGCCTAGTCTTTACAAATTTTTCCATGGCAGAAATGTTTTAGTGAGTACGTGTAAGGGACAGTAATACTGGGTTTAAGGGACAATAGAAATGGGTGTAAGGGACTATAATACTGGGTGTAAGGGACAATAATACTGGGTGTAAGGGACAGTATGATTGTCGCGTACTCGCTCAGTTATTTTTGATTAGGTATACATAGATTAGGCCAAACTAGTTTATCCTGAAGTGTAACTATTCATTTAAGGCTCAACCAGTTCCTCCTAGGTTAAACTAGTTTCTCCTATCACCCTTAGGACGGACCAGTTTGGCCTAGTCTGTACCAGTATATTCGATCGCATATAGGATGAACTATTTTAGCCTAGGCAAAACTAGTTTGGCCTAAAATCGGGTTTGGCTGGTAACACTTACAATAAAAATTAAAAAGTAATGATTACTGCCAAATCAACTTTATTTGTGTAAACAGGCTTAGATTACTTTCTGATTCACAATGAGATATTGCAATACTCAAAAGTTGTCTGAAATAGAAATATTAATTGTATTGAGTTAGAAATGATTGTAAATATAAAGAATGAGACAACTTTGAAATAATCTTCTGAATTTACTTGTGATTTTTTTTTATTATCAAGTTAATTCTCAACATATTCAAATTTCTGCATATACATTTCAATTATTATAGTAGTACACTTAGAAATGTTAAGTGTAAAGGTTAGACCGCATTATTGCGTAGCTGCAGCGGAGCGACAAATGATTCTTTGTAGAGAGAAGAGAGATGACAAAGGCTGTCAAAAATGTATGCAGTGACATTGCCGCGCCGTTGCAGTGGCACGTCGCTCCGCTGCAGCTACGCGATAGTGCGTTCTAAACTTAACATATATTCACGAAATCACGTCTGTATATCTGAAGGAGTAAGCAGAGCGCCAAAGGCTTAACAAAAGCTGTTTTCAAAAAAATATTATTGGCGTTTCAGATAAGATGGTGTTACTGAGTAATTTTTTTTAATAACTTTTTATCTTCATACATCACATGAATAATATTTTATAAGGGCCTGAACAGTTTATAGTAAAATCGGAGGGAACGCAAGAGTTATTCATAATGAAATCTGAACGGCTTACTTGTTTTTGTTAAATGGAGGGTTAGCCCTCGACGTTTCGACCCTAATCGATGGATCTTCATCAGTAGTCGGCGACCAGATATAAGAAAATCACACACCACCGCCCGCCAACTGCGACCTTAGACTGATGACGATCCTCGATAGCGTCGAAACGTCGAGGGCTATCCCTCCGTTCAACAAAAGCAAGTCTTCTTCTTAGCGAGTGGATTTTCGAGTCGAACAACGACCCGATAAACCCTGGTGTCAGAGTTTTCAAACCGCCTAGTAGCACAGCTATAGGCCTCTGACATGGTTTTCAGTATCGACCACTATCAAAGACAGCGACCGGGACCGACGGCTTAACGTGCCCTCCGAAGCAGGGAATCTTTTTTCTTTTCGGACAATCAGGTGATTCAGCCTGCAATGTCCTAACCAAACTGGGGAAAACCTTACAAAGTGATAAATTGACACATATCAACTTTGTGTTCCCCCCCTGGGAATCGAACCCAGGACCTCCGGATCGTAAGCCCAAACAAAAGCAAGTAAGCCGTTCAGTTTTCGTTGTGAAAGTACATTCTAGATCTTTAATGGAATCAAATTGGATTGCCAGCTTAAAATGTTGTGTTTTTTACTAATATCACTGGCATGTGTTGATCTTGTGATTGGTTAATACGACACATGGTGCATAGCCTAAAGATAGTATAAGAGTGAACTATGAAAGAAATGAATATAAAGGATATTCCTCTGAAAGTTATCGAGTTTAATTTGACCATATTAAAGCAGAAGATTACATTTTTACTTGCGGCGTGACCACGTTACGATTCGTGTGAACGGTGGAACGTCTTGTATTAATTTTTTATCTTACGACTGCCACTGGGCCCTACTTTTGTGTATAAAAGTGCCTACACACATATATATACTTAGTTTGCGTGAGTTCGGCATAGTAAACCTACAGTTACGCACACAAGGGCGCGGCGATCGGCAGTCATGAGATAAAACAACTACTAGAAGAAATGTTTCGCTTTCTCGCTCGCACAGCACCAATTTTCGGTGCAGTAAATATAATCCGTGGGCGAATGAGAATGATTGTTATTTCAAAAGGGATTATTTTCGCAGTTACATGCAGTACTCATGACCATGAATCGTGTAACTGCTTTAAAAAATATCGAGGTAACAACAAATACAGGGTGTAAAAAAGTACCTACTGCGTTTCTTTAAACCACATGTCCTACTGATGATATCAAACAACTTTCCCGAAGCACAAAAATTTTAGCTCGAAAATAATATTTGCCAGTCCATACAAAATTGGAGACGAGGAGAGCATCTTTGTATGAAAAATGCAATTTTTTTATTCACCTGTATAACCCTAGTCGAAAAAAAAAATTTGAAGACATAATTTGGCGCCAAAGGATCGTCATATTGATTAAAAAAAAATCACACCTAAGAACACTCGGGTATTTAAGACCAATCAAACGATACCCTAATTGTCGATATCCATCCAGCCGTTTCGGAGATACGAGGTAATAAAGAAATATGAAAACATGCGAAAAACATAACCCTTCCTTGACAGTCAGGTAAGTCGGGTAATAATAGCTCTGGACGTGGATTAAACGAGGATCTAATTTATTTACCCACCTGTCAGTACTTCTGGAACTTACACCCGGTATACAGGGTGTAAGGGACAGCGTTCCAGAAACTGATAGGGGTTGCTCAGTCATCGAAACTGAACAACTTTCACTAGGAAATTCTTTCAGGAAACGAAAAAAAGAAATGACTTTCCCACACGAAATGACCACCTCGATCAGACAATTTGTATGGAAAAATAAATCATTTCCTGAAAAAAAAAAAAACCTAGTGAATATGCTGTTTAGTTTCGTTGACTGAGCAACCCCTATCAGTTTCTGGTACGCAGTCCCTTACACCAGGCATTACAGTACAACACTGTAATGCATACAGTCATAATATTGCATCAAGGCGTTATTTTCTATCATCCTCTAATAATAGCGGCGATTATTCATATTAGTCAGCCCAATATTTAGCATTTACGTCTTCACGTATGACGTGTGAATGTGGTCTAAGATGTGGGAGATAGCGAGCGCAACAGAGTATCTAAATAAATAAAGCCATTTGATTGTAATTTCTATATAAATCAAATCCTTAACACTTAAGCTGCTAAGCTACTTTTTGGTAAAAGCCGGCCGTGCGCGCCTTGATACGTGAAGCGTGTTCCCCGCACTGCCGTTGCGTTCGTGTCAAAAACGCTACAGCTGTGCGGCCGGCCCGACCTAGCGTGTTCGGCGATACCAATACGTCAGTGCGCGCCGACACGCCACGCACAGGCGTAGCTGCTACCAGGAACGCGCCTTGCGCTCGAGGCGCACACGCGTCCGGTAGAGCCGAACGCGCTTCGCCGGTTCACAGCACAGTCGGTTAGTCAAATTCACGCAGCTACGACGCGTGTTTGTGAGCACAGTCGCTACAGTAATCTCGACACGCATGGGCGATTTTAGCAGTCAACGTGTTAAGTAACGACATTGGTATCAATTCGTAAGCTCACAAAATCATTAAAATGGTCACCTGTCATTCATTGTCTATATCTATCCTGAGAAAACAGAACGGGACGGCGACAATTTTGGTTAAGCTCTACGAATTGATAGCAATATCCTTATGTCTTAATATTTTAAACCCCATCAATAGTAAATATGAAACTATGTAAATATGGCAGGATCCTGCCTGAGGTCGTGGCCCGAGCGAATTTATTATTTTCTTTCTTTCATATTTATATGAAATAAAATAGCATTGTGGGTGCTAAAATATCCTCAAAAATCCATCAATAGTATTTCAAATTATGTTAATAGTAATAAAATTGTTATATCAGGGGTGTCCCCTTTACCACCTTGAAGGCAATCTTTCAAGGCGACTACTGCCTGGAGGGGACAAGCTCGGGGGCATCAGGGAATCGAGGGGACATCTGGGAATAAAGCGTCTCAATCTCAAAGTACAAGCGCAAAGAAACTTAAATATCAACACGATTCTAGGTTATACCTGGTTATACTCCGTTCACCATAGGATGATTATTGAAAGCTCATACAAGTTGTATGCAGCACTATGCAGAAAATGCAGCAAATGTAATTTTATATGGGCTGTCAGTAGTCATGTTTTTTGTCGCTGTTACGTAATCCCCGCGCCGCCCGCTTCTTGCACCCGACGCCGCGTGTTTGGCGCGCGTGCAGGTCATCGCGCTAAAAATACGCGGCGACTCACGATCTTCGGCACCATTCCAACCAACCGCCCGAATGAGATCCACTTTCCTACGCTTACATTGATGAGGAGATTGTTTTTATTATACTTCTACATGCTTTTTACAAAAAATAGCGAATTCCGCTTCAAACTCACACACGACGGGTAAACTTACACATCTCGCCTTTAGCAGAGCTTCTTCTTCTATCGTGTGGGTTTCGAATCGATCGACCCGATGAACCCTGATGTCAGAGATTTAAACCGCCTTATAGCACAATAATCGATCGCGAACGTAGTTTGGCAAACGTGCATAGACGTTTAAACCTGCCCATCCACCTGTAATATCTAGTACTGAACTTACTTGTAGCCGAAGAATAAACCTGTTCAGAATCACCCCATTTTGTTTATGAGGGTGTTGTAAAGCTACTTAGATAAACTACTTAGATAAAGTTCCACTCGTAAAAGCAAATCCGCCTGTCTGTGAACCTCATCACCAATAGGTGATTCACATCAGCCTGTATCAGTCCACTGCTGGACAATTGGACATAGGCCTCTCCTATGCCACTCAGCTCAGTCTTCAGCCGTTCCTATGCCTCCTAAATAGGGGAAGGCGGTCCTTGAGTGGACTTTCTGTAGCCTATTGTTTTGTGCAAAGACCCACCTCTTGTTTATTTCTGCAGCAAAGCAGAAGTGTTCGCACTTCTGTGTTGCGGTTGGAAGGGCAAGGGAGCCATTGAATAGGCAGATATAAATGTTTAAACACTAACTCTGCTATTTCACTAGGATCTACTACGGCTACGGTGCTGTTTACTTGTAAGTAACTGTAGTTAGGCGGCGGTATCGTATGCGTGATTGCCGCTGTATACATACATATAAATCACACATTTATCCCTAATGGGGTAGGCAGAGCGTCAACGACCTAAAACAAAGGTAGTTCCGCCAGACGAGGGCTTACACCCTGCCAAGGGGTAAGGGTTGTTTAAGATAGATCTGTATACTGCTGTAGTGACAGGTTGTCAGCCCATCGCCTAAATTACAATATGCAATGCAACCCCTGAATCCCTGCTGGCTTTTACAGCATGCCCAGGAGGAGATGCAGCTGGCACATTCTATGTTTTTCTATCGCTCCCAGTCCAGCATGTAAGTATAACATTTAGAATTTTTATACTAATACAATCTACAAGAGCTGAACTCTACTTAGTAGGTATAACTATTGTCGTAGAACGCGAGCAGAGAATGCGGAGATTGCGGAGCTCGAGGCACCTTGCGGGAATATTCCAAAATATTAGATATTTATAGCAGCGAGGTCGACCCTGTTTACATGTTTACACTTTATAACCGAGTTTCATGGCTTTCCAACCGATTATTTTGCAAGTATCTTCTTATCGAGTTGATTCAATTAAACATGGACTTTTTGAACCGCACAGCATATAAAGACGTCTGACATGGTTTGTATTCCAGTGGCTGTCAAAGACAGCGACCGGAACCTAAACGTGCCCTCCAAAGCACGAAATCCTTTTCTTATGACAATCACAAATAAAGACAAATACGAACTTTGTATTTCACCCTAGGATTTGAACCCATGGCTTCTGGATCGGGAGCCTATGGCACAGACCGCTAGACCACGAAAGCATTAACGAACGACTTATATTCTGAAAGTATACAGGGTGTAAAAAAAAACTACTGCGTTCCTTTAAACCGTTCTACTGATGATACCAAACAACTTTCCCAAGGCACAAAAATTTTAGCTCGAAAAACAAAAATTTGCATTTTCCATACAAAGATGCTCTCCTCATCTCCAATTTTGTATGGACAAGCCAAATATTTTTTTCGAGTTAAAATTTTTGTGCTGAAAGTTGTTTGTTATCATCAGTAGGACATGTGGTTTAAAGGAACGCAGAACTTTTTTTACACCCTATATAGTATATTACTCCATGGTAGCATGTTTTAATAGTAGCTCGTGGTGGTTTGCTTTGTAACTCGCCAGATCTGTATATTTTTAAACCCAGGAATCTATGTCAATGTCGGCCACTATAAATAATCACCCTTTGGGTACGGAACCCTAAAAAGTATTTTCAATCACCGATTAGCGCACTACTTTCTTTCAGTCAGTAATATTTTTTAATTGATTTACTATTTTCGATATTATGATCACTATTGGATTATTTAGGTACGAGTTAAGTCGCGTTTCACTAAAATATTTAATTTATATAATAAATTAAACCTTTTATTTGTTTTGGGTACGTTTAGTAAATAGTTTATATAATAAAATTAAACCCGCTTTCAGTTTCATTGATTGAGCTACCCCTATTAGTTTGCGTTAAGTTGTCCCTCATGCCTGGTGTTTTAATGTCGTTTACACCTTTTTTCAATGAATTCGGCAATTGGCTGTTTCGTGTTTACCAGTCTGCGAAATAGTTTTTGTAAAACGCTCAATGGCCGAAATGAAAGGACATTTCGGGGATTGCGCGTTTTGAATTTGCCAATCCGCGAAGTGTGCCTTTTATCCGGCCAATGGGCAAATTCGGATATTGTGCCTAACATAAATATAAAGTATAATGCGAATGAGGATTGAATGGCGAAGAGTGTGCGGTAAGGCAGAAATAAAACTATTATTCAATGTAGTGTTGTGCTGTCGTTGTCGACATTTTCCGATTTTTCAATAATTATAATTATAGTTTTGATAATAGTTTTTTTATAAGGTACCTATAATTAATATATGTATTATAAATTATAATTAATATTATTATAGTGTTATTTCTTTATAATCTCATTATCATGGAGATTCCTATTGATCTATTTTAGTAAGAGCATTCCTTTCCTTTCGCCAGTAGTTACCTACAACATTTTTTCGTAAAAATATGTAAAAAGCTACTGGACCGCCTCTGGTGGCACTGGTCTGAGCTTTGGGGACACAAAACCATGTCAGAGACATTTTAAATACTCCTGATAGAGTTAATCAGATCGCTCATCGAATTGACAGTCCACATGACAGAATCTTGCTAATATAAACTCACTTGTAGCCGAACCATTTGACAGTACCATTGGATGGGAATAGAATAGCCTGATCGGAGACTAAAAATACCTGCCAGAGAGAGAAGGGCTTATACTAAGTCCATAAGTCCTTATTTACTTTTTTCTCTGTCTTTCTATCTTCAGGTCTAAAAAAACTGACTAAAAAAACTTAATAGAGAAAGACAGAAGATAGAATATGAGAAGGGCGTAGGTATGGACTTCTTATAAGCCCTTCTCTATGGTACCTCTATGATAGTTCTTTTTAGTCACCGGTCAGTCTATATTTCGCTAACAGAAGACCAATGTTATCGAAACGTGTTCCCATCCCTAGCGTTCCCAGGTCCCGCGTCCCGCTGGCAGGCACCCGCAGACTGCCCGGGCGCCCGGCAGGCCTACCGAACGAACGAACGCACGCGCATCCGTCTCATGCGACCGTGTTTATACTCACACCCAAATTTCAATTTTGAATTTCGAAACTAGTGCTGTGCTCCGACCCTTGGATTTTATCGACCGTGTTTACGGTAAGTTTATTCAATACTAGATGATTTATTTTTAGGAAATTTTCGAAAGCACAGGCACCTAGACGATGTATTTTATATTTTCTGAAATATTTACGTGTTAAAACAAAAGCTTGCGAATCTTTTTATATTATGATAATACACTGATTACATGGTAAAATCTGATTTATAAATTCCACGGAGGTAATTCTCTGAAAGGGTGCCTTTTTGTTTCATTTGAGGAAAAATATTAGTACTTTTTAATACCCTATTAACTTGTACTTTCCTTATTACCCCAAAAAGCATAAATTGTGGATTTTATGATTAAAAAATCACAAAAGATCTCAATGATTAAATGGATCTTTGCCTTAATCCAATTATATTAAAAGCTCTTTCATTACATAATTTGAAATTAAGCATTTTTTAAACAAGTATTTTAACACTGTCTAAAGATTTCCTAGTAGAAAGAATGCTATCGATACGGAGATGACACCACTTAACTAAATCTTAATTAAAATTCCTTCCTTTTAATGTATCCTCATGATAGAAAATGGCAGGTGACAGTTTGATTGAAATATTCTCAAATTAATATGTGGAGAGTATTTATGTTATATTAGGTATATCTAGGTATGTACGTACTCGTACCCACCCCACGTAGCATAAATAACATGCCAAACAAATATTTTCAAAGATTTTTACAGGTAAATGAGCTTGCTCCACCACCGTCATCGCTTTTGTCACTTCATGGTCACTGCTATATGTCACCGCTGTATGATTAGGAAGAGCAAACTTAGAATAACATAATGGTAGCAATTCGTTGTTGCAAAATAGAAAGAAAAAAAGAAAAAATATTTATTCAGTATTAGACTACACTTTCACAGTAGACATGACATAGCAGATTAAATAGACAAGCCGTTCTACCTATTAATAAATCTAAACCATGAGAGCTTTGTGTTCAACTGTTCACTAATCCGTTTTCAAAAGCCATGCCGTTATCACGATATTGAAAGTGGACATGAGTACTTAAAGCTTTACATCCCAGCTTCGCCTAGCTAAAACCATGGCTAAAACTAATGGAGTGCGCTCGCAGAAATTGCAATTTCAACCAATCCTTTATCAACAAATGCGGTTCAGGGTCAATTCAAACCGGGAAGCGACGAGACGCGACGAGACGCGACGTGACGCGAAGCTGCTTGATGCATATTGTACCACAGGCTGCAGCACAGATGAAGATTTTTTTTTGTACTAGTACGGCTGCAGCCTGAGGCCGGGAGTGGGCTCTCTTTTCCTGTATAGGTATTATTACTCTTCTCTGTGGTCTGTCAATGAAAAGTCTATCTTTTGTCACTATCTCAACTTTGACTTTGACGTTCCTAATTTGACGTAAAACGCTTTAAATAAGAACTGAGCATAGAGCGAGCATAAACTGAGATATCTGTCATGTCGCCACTATAGATGTCAAGGCTTCAGTCACTGTCAGTGTAACCTAGCCACAAATTATCTATGCGTTTCAGTAATAAATTGCACTCAGAATCATTCCAAATATTGCCACATGAACAGATATGTCAGTCGAACTGTACTCTCTTATTTTACGTCATTTAAACAGTCTTACGTCAGATTAGGAATGTCAATGTCATGTGTTCATTTGCTATCCTGTTCTTATGTCAAAGTTAAGAAAGTGACAACGCTTGCTAAGAATTAGAAATAGCATGATGTCGACAGTATTGTATCATGCTATGTGCGCCGCATCGCGTTGCTTCGCTTCCCGGTGTGAATTGACCCTTAGTTTGAGTGATTAATTCACAAAGGTTTGTAATCCCAGGTCGTGCTGTTGTCCGTTTTAATGAAATATTTGATATTCTAAAGGCGGTGTCTGCCCTAGACCTCAGATAAGATAATGATGGAATTGCATGCAATTTCAGCGCGACGGTCAGTTAACCCACAATTTGTGTTATATGGCACACACCATTGCTTAAGCGAACGTTACATAAAACCTAACTACACACGGTCTTACTTTATATGTTGCCAAGCTAGTGCCTACTTATACAATAAGTAAAAAAAATTGCTCATGAACCTCTACCCATGAAACTATAACTTTCCCCAAGAAACGAATAAATTTAAAAAAAAATGTGCTAGATCATAGTGCTGCTAAAGCTAAAGTCTTTTTCCGATATATGATGCAGGCTGACTTTACTAGCCTATCTGTCTATGCTCTCTGGAATTCTAGTTTTCTTTTTTGAAGTCGAAGTACGTTTCGATAAATCCTAATTCAGAATTTTTAAGACTGTGCTATTAGGCGGTTTAGGCTTCTTGCAGACAATCAGCACTTGCCAACTGCAGGTGACAGCTCAACACAGCTAATAGACCTCTTACACCACTATCAAAGACAGCATAACGTGCACTCCGAAGCATGGAATCTTTTATCTTACAGACAATCAGGTAATTCAGCATTTTCCAACTAAACTTCGCTAATAAACAAATTATATCACTTTGTGATTACGGTTCGAAAGCCCATGACTCACTACTTGACCACGGAGGAGGTTAAATTCAGAGAAAGGTAATCCTAGTGTAAATCAGGCCGTGTGTAGAATGCATTATCAAGCTGCCTATTCTCTCCGGTAGATTAATGGTGGCTCACCTGGCCCCGGCAGCGGGCGAGGTGACATCGGATCGCAGTTCGCACGGTGCGCCGGCGGCACCTCGCAACTTCGCAAATATTCCAGCAACTTCGATGCAGTGTTGCCAAGTCTTATTAGTATGAAATCGCTCTAAAAAAACAATTTCAGGTTGCCTAAAAGTCACCCATTTGCACCCGACTACGGCAACGCTAAAAGGAAGGTTAATTCATTAATAATTAATTAATTAGGTTAATCTTGAAGTAGCCTAAAATCTCCAAAATACTTCAGGAATAGCCTAAACAGCTAATATTTTAAAAACATGAGACCCATCGATTGACTATTTAGTTTGTATTTCATTTAAATAACTTGGTTTAATCGTGATGACGATGATCTTATAATCTCAAAATCTTGAGTCGAAAAGGTAAATTTGTAGAAATCTCTAATGGCCACCTAAGAAACCCCAACGATATTGGGCTCATAAATAAACCTTCCGCAGGTGTGTTGTAGTGTAGGCATTGCAAAAAAACTAAACGCAGATGTGTTGCTGCCCTAACTTTCGGTCGCCACAGTCGTCGCCGCACATGGCAGCACTGCTCCGATCCACAGAGCAAATACCTAAGCAATTCTAGTGGAAAATCGAGAAGGTGCACGTTCAATTCGTGTACATATTTGGTAGACATCAGAAGCAATTTCCTCAAGCAAAACATGCCGTTGATTGTTTTAGGCCCGTATTTAAAATCAGCTCTAGAGAGTGTCAGCGAGTTTGAGTTCGGGTTTAAGAAACTTTATTCCCATAAGAATTACAAAAACAATTCACTTACATGAGAACTTAGCCTAAGAATTAATATTAAGTAAAAAAATTTTCTTAATAACATAAAATAGTTTAATACAGAATTTTGCATTCTAAGAAAAAGAAAACAAGACAAAATATCAATCAACTGCAGGTAGATTGACAATATTGCAATAACAGTCGCCGTGTAGGCAAGTACAACAACTAGTCAACAATACATCCAGTTTACTAGTGCGGCTAAATATATACATAGATCTACGTTAACTCTAGTTCTCTAGTTCGTATCAGAAATGTTATTTCAGTACAAAACGACCTGTCAAATCCATACTTAATATTGCTCTCAATCTTGAGATCGCTTTATAAATACGAGCCTTAGATTGCATGCGCTTTGCATGTAGAGTAGAGAGTAGGTAATAAATGCGTGAAGATTTTGCCTGGCAGAAGCAGAACGTTGCAAAAGAATTTTCTTTTTCTATTCGGTTTTTCTTAGTCTTATTTAGTGGGTTTTGATTGTTTTTACTCACAAATAAATTATTAATTTTGTTTCTATAATAATCAATCTACTGTGCATGATAGAAACTGCTTCTAGTGCACCGTGCACCCTGTATGATATGCTCATTACGTGCTCTACCTATCAACAGAACGATTTGAAATATATTAGGTGCTATTTAGTAAACTTTAAAATTCATTAGTCAAATAAAAATATTCTTTTAATCGGATATATATTATTGATTTTTACATAAATATGGGATATATTATCATATAGATATTTATTTAAAAATCAGTGGATATATTCCCTGGTTTCAATCAACATTATTTGCAGAATTGAGTCCTAGAAATGGCGCAGAAAATTAAATTTAACTCCTGGCTTCATTCCACTTCTATTATTATCAAGGGAGTGCCAAAATTCCCCATCCACTGCCATGTAAATTATGGCATTCTGCATCACAGTACGTACTGTGAGTAATGCAGAGATTGTTCAGGACAAATGTATGTTGTTTGGACAGAGGATGTCTATTTATAAAAACTGATTCACAGGCCAATCTGTGTAGGTGTGGGTCAGAAGCGGACGAGATTTTTGTTTTGTCTACGGAATATTGTAACTTGGTGTGTTTTTTACAATCTGGTTCTCTAGTCAAATTAGAAACTCGTCATAAATCCCTTAAAATTCAGTTATATACCTACGTAGGCCTAATTGTATGAAACGACTGCCTCCGTAGTGTAGTGGTCTGATGGGCTCTCGATCTGCAGGTCGTGGTTTCCTTTTCCACGATCCCCCAGTATTTGTCAATGTCTATTTGTCAATGTCTGTGTGATTTTGGTTAGGATATTGCAAGCTGCATCTTTTGATTCTCCGAAAAGAAAAAGGATTCCGTGCTTTCAAGGGCACGTTAAGCCGTCGGTCCCGCGGTTGCTGTCTGTGCTGTGATAGTGGTCGCTACACAAAGCCGAGGCCTAGTAGCTTTTACTAATTAATGTCACATTCAGTTTTAATCTCTGACACCATAAGAAGAAGTACTTATGAAAACATGCCTTGTCAAATGAGTTCCAAACAAAGATTTGAGACTTTAAGACAAAGGAGTACTTCCATGCTGGACTGCGAGAGAGAAAAACAAAACATAGAATGTGCCAGCTGCATCTCTTCCCGGGCATGCTGTAAGAACCAGCTAAGGGATTCGAGGGTTTCAGTGCATTGTAATTTAGGCGATGGGCTGACAACCCGTCACCATAGCATTCTGTTATGACCCTCAAAACTTGTCAGACGTGGCGGAATGACCTTTGTTTTGGTCGTTTTTGCTCTGCCTACCCCATTAGGGATAAAAGCGTGATTTTATGTAATGTATGTATGTATGCTAGTCTTCCCGGGCATACTGTATGAATCAGTAGAGGGAGAAGAGGGTTTCTGTGTACAGAAATTTAGACAATATCGAGCTAACAAACAATCAGTAGAGCTCAAGTTTGCACTTTCTAATGTAATGACTCATATAAGGTACTTGCAAATTGTCAGACGCGATGTACTCTCTGCTCCGCCTACTACTTATCCTCTGAGGGATACAGGCGTGACTATAGTATGTTGTAAATTCCGTTGAACTTTGTCAGTAATTACCTTGGGTTCACCTTGCTTGCGCCAGCGCAGTTTCAAACTATGATCTCATTTCAGTTGGTGCCTGGATGCGGTGCTGCTAGAAACAACACATTTCCCACCAAGAATCGAGTAAACACGAGAAAATGGCAGAGAACGGGTAAGTGATAACAAACTATCAATGATTTTTGGTTCCAATAATTATTTGTGATTTGAATTTCGGCACCCGATTTTGAAGAAATAAAAAATATTATCAGCCTTACTCAACGTACTTATGTCTAAATATTACGTATTATCATAAAACGTAATATATTGTGCTACAATTTCGCTACGTCATAGTTATAGGCTTACTTCGTCATTATATGTATACTTTACTTAGTTTAAAAAAAAATTGAGTCATAATTATAGGGAAACTAGTACAAATGTCCGTGCGTAAAAATAACATGAATATTGGCTGTGTTCCAGGTACGGACCGGGACCGGTGACCGGCCACATGGGCCGGATTCCGAACTACGGGAAAACTCAGGTCAACGTAAGTATTAAAAAAAATACACTCCTAGAATAATTAACGTTTTGATTGAAACTACCACCAAGGCCTGCTGAATTATAATAACGAACCAAACTTTTTCCTTTGAAGTTACTTTCCAAATACACGTCTCTTAAATCCTGTCGGTCACCTTGATGTGTGCTGAAAGTTCGCCTTTATTTTTAGTAATGTCCGTTAAAGTGTGCTATTTGAATTTGATTTCAGCCAATGGGGAACCACGAGCCGCCAGCTTGCATTCAAAATGCTATGATGACCAAGGACAAGAAACCGTTCACTTACACTCCTGGAGGCTTGGATTTGTCACAAATCCGAACACCGAGTATGGCGAGGAGACTGGCCAGACAGCGCTCGCAGGAGGAACATGAGCAAGCTTACGCCCAACAGGCTGGAGGGCCTGCTTACCACCCTCAAGGTGGACCTCAAGCCAGCCCAGGTGGTCGAGGACCTCCCCCTCCTCCTCCACCACCACAATCCAAAATTCCGGCTCCTCCACCACCACCTCCGCTACTTATCGAAGCACAGTCGAACACTTGTCCAAAAATACAGGCAATGGGTGATCGTCCTGAAATTGTTATACCCGAAAATCCTATCGGAATGCTTCGTAAGACCAACAGTCCTTACCACTGGGAGGCTGAGCAAGCAGAGCTTAACCGCATCGGAGCCGTACCGAAGTTCCAAGAGAAAGTTCCAAGCCCATTGACTATTAAGATGCCCCCGTCGACATTCTCTCAACAACCTCCACAATCTTACACACCGCAGGGGCAGAACTTCCAGCGTCCGAACTATTCTTATGGAAAACAAAACCAGCCTGAAAGCCCGATTCATAGACCCGAGGCACAGTATGCCAATCAAAGCCCTGTATCTCCTAATGTAAATGGTTCACCCATCACTAGGGAGCTTCTACAAAGGCAGGATTCTCAATTTAATAAGAGTCCTCAACCTTTTGCTGGACAGTCACCTCTTAGTAATGGGTCACCCTACTCCCCCACTCCCAATAACACCTGGAGACAGCCTGAAAGGAGGGATTCTCCGGCTAATAACATGAACAGCCCCCAGTCTCCTCAGATGAATAGAAACCAGTACTCACCAAATGTTCAGCAATTCTCTCCAAATCATCATAATCAGTCGTCCCCGGCCAATTCTGCTCCTGTGTACCATACTTTGCCAAGAACGGCACCAAAAGTGCAGGATAACTTTGTAAACAATTATCAAAATAATAATGTTATTTACAACAACACCAGAGAAGCAGCTGCACCACAAAGTCAAAAGATGGATTCGAATGATCCTTACCCTTGGCGAACGCAAACTATGAACAGAAGTCGCGAACAACCTGAGGATTTACAATCTATTTATCACAACAGCCAACCTGTAAACCAACAGACGAAATATACTCCACCATGGGTGAATAATGACGTTAAATATAACCAGCCACAAAATAACAGCATTCCACCTTGGAAACAAGAAAACCAAAATGTTGATAGACAACAGCAACAGCAGCAACAGCAGCAGCAGTACAGCCCATCGTGGACGCAACAAGATCCTAACAACAACCGCATTCAAGATAATTACAGCCCTCCGTGGAGAGCGCAGCAAAAGCAATCTCAGCCGTCCCCACCAACAAGACAAAATCAGACTCAGGAGCAACCGCGCTACCAGTCAACCATGTCCATCCCTGTCACGCCTAGGAAACAGAACACACAGCCTGAACAAAACCACAAGGAACCACAAAAGGAAATTGTGTACGTAAATCAAGAACCAGTTTATTTCTGCCCTGAAAGCCCTAAAGCGATGCCAGCTTGGGTAAAATCTCAGAAAGAAAAAACAAAGACTCCTCCTCCAGCTTGGGTTCAAAAGCCATTGGAAGGAAGAAAAAGTGCACCAAGGGAGTTAGTTACACCCCCAAGGGACACTAACCAGGAGCCAGAATGGGTGAGAAAGAGCAACGAAATGCAACGAGGAGCTCGAGAAGTGGTTAGTCCTCCAAAATATCAGCAGTCAGCACAGCCTACCTGGTCGACACGGCCATCTGACAATCGCAAGAGTTTGCCGAGGGATGGCACTCCTGGTTCGCCCGGGGCGAGAGTGATTCCGATTCAGATAGAAACTGATGGTCGCCAAGGAAACCAGCCGCCTCCTCTGAGGATAGTGATCAACATGCAGCAGCCAGCGCCCGGGGCGAACACCCAGGCACCGTACTCGCAACCGACACAGCGGATCATGAGGGTGTTGTCTCCGCAACTCGTCAGGCTGGACGATGGCTCCTCGCAAAGTGAACTGCCGTCCCTAAACAGGAGTTTCCAGAATAGCCAAGACCAGCAAGGACCCAGAGAAAGAATAATTCCGATACAGATCGAAGGCAGTGGAAGTAGCGGGGCAAATAAGAGGTAATTTTCAAATGCTTTATTACATTATTCAAACTCGTGAAATATTGCAATTTTGTATACCCCCAAATAAAATAAAATTTTCCTTTGTCTATTGTCCATAAGTAGTGGTTACCTGGGAAAATGTTTTAATATCAGGTGTAAAAAAAAAGAGCTGACCATACTTTAGGGTGGGGTCCTACCCATGAAACTGACTATTTTTCTCCAAGGAACATAGGTCGAATACGAAAAAAAAATGCCCTCCCACACAATATGACTGTAGGTACGGAGCTGCTTTGTATGGGAGAGCCTACGGGTAGAGCCAATTACTTTTATTTTTTGTACGTCTATGTTCCTTGGGGATAGTTGTTCGGTTTCGTGGGTAGAATTACTTTTACACTCTTAAGTTTGGCCAGTAAATAATTTTTTCTTCCTGTATTGTATATCCAAATTTCCAAAACTGTGTGTCCTCGTTTCAGCTTCGGTGGGCGGTACTAAAGGGAGCTGTTTGCACGAATCCAAAGTAAACAGATATAATATATTTTTTACTGCACCGCTTCTTTCGCCATGACTCAACTGTTACGCTTGCTCTAAATTTAGCATTTTTCTGCTTCTATCGCGCTAATTTTGTTCATTTACTAAACTATTTTTGTCGTAAATGGGTTTTTATTTATATACTAAATAATCTTAATATGCGCAGCGAAGGAAGAGTTTTCTTTTATTAGTTGCAATTGCGAATATACAAATGTTTACCGAATATCCTATACTTATGTGTATGGTTGACGAAATTTAATTTGATCTTATCGTTATTTGTTACAATGATTAAGTCATATGAGTTTGTAAGTCAAATCAACTCAAATTAATCTCGTTAAATATACTAAGTTAAGAAGAATACGTTTTTAATTCAAATTTGCAAATATTACAGCGAATTTACTAAATTTTTTTCGAAACGTGCCATATCATAAAAGATGAAAATATTTTTATACTATGATTGTTTTGTCATTGGGTCGATTCGATACCCACACGACAAGAAGAAAAATGAGTATAAGGTGTTTTAAAATATGTCACGTCTCGAGAGAGAAATTTCAGTAATACTTTAAACTACTGCCAGCTGCCTGCATGATAAATCAAGTCGCTTTTTACTAATTCATTGGTCTAATTAATCAAAATAAATTAAGGAAAATACCGACAAAAAAAAACAAGATCTTGCTTGATTACAGTTTGCGACACTTTGCACTAAGAAAATTCTCTCATGATGCGATACTTGTACTTTTACGTCAAAGAACGCGTTTTGTGCAGTGAAAAAAAAAAGGAAAAAAATCAACAGTTTTAAAAGTCTGTTGATTTTCTTTCATTTCACCATGGTATGAGTGATATTGGGGTTATATTATTATGGCGGGTCCGTCACGTTATAATTTGAAAAAGTGACAGCTTTAGATTTTAAATTACCAACAGTGCATGACTGATTGCAACCTGACATTTTCAGAGTATACTACCATAAGTTCACGCAAGATGGTCCACCGCGGCAGTCGAAGGCTTTCAGGGTTCTCCAGATCATCACAGGAACCCAGGACAGTGACGGCATCCAGGGCATGGAGGACCAACACGGTTACTCAGATTTATAACACACAAGAAACATTACGCGAAAATAGTTAAATGATAGATTTAAGTTTTAAGTTATTCAAAGTCGGGGGACTAAGGCAACTGGATATTTCGAAAGTATTAAGTACTTATATTCCCAGATAAGTTTTCTGCTATACTTATATTATTTAATAATAAAAATATTATATAGTTTTAATTCAAGTTCATGCTTTACTGATAAATTAACGATAACGAGCCTTCAGGGATTTATGACTGGAAGTTTCCAGAAACGTGTAACAGAGCAATAATAAAAAATAGTTAGTTACATGATGTTTTTTCTAATTAATGTCCAAAATAATGAAAATCTTATAAATATTTAGAATTGAGTCATTTAAATAATTTAAAAATAGTATTAAGTATTTATTTTAGATTTTAGTGGATGATGATTACAAAATGTTGTGGGTAAAACAAAGTAAGTAAAAATTATTGAACACATTTACAAATGAAATATACAGAACCTAATCAAGTAAAAAAAAGGCAGTCAATCGCTGATCTCTATCAAATAACCTTTGCAAAGAGGAAATTAAAAGAAGAAAGAATAGTCATTTAAGTCATTATCAAACATTAGTCAATTGTTAACATTACCTATTTTATTAAACTTGCAGATTGAGTTCAACACTTCATTTTGTGATTTTACTGATGCTCATTTGGTGTAAAACGTTTATTAGGGTAAACGATACGGCTAGCTTACCAAAGAATATTGTAATTTAACATTATATATAAGTAACGATTAGATAGTATTTATTTGAGTAATATTTTTTATTGGGGATACTTCGTGCCACTCAAAATATGTCAAATATATACAAATACATATACAAAAACTCTGCCCTCATCCATCTTCTAAAACTCTACCAATTTCTATTGTAAATGATTTCATTTATGAAATTACATTTCTGTAATCCGCACTCAATATTGCTGCTCAATCTTGAGAGAGCTTTATAAATACGAGCCTTAATGTCAATGTGGGATACAAAATAAAGTGGTTTATTACATAATAAACAAATACATTTCATGTAGTTTAACCACGACGTACATCGTGCAATAAACAGTTGCCTGCCCTTTAAGAAATATAGGCGCGGTTTTATATTTAATAAGAGAAGAGAAGCCTACATTATCTTTGTCATGGTCAAGAGATTTTATTTTCCTAAAAATGTCGCATTCGTTTTCGATTTGATGGAGGGATTAGTGTGGAGGGTTTGTATAAAAAAATATTCACGGAGTCTCCTCTTTTTTATATTTAAAAAGTAGATAGTAATATTAGATCACAGTAGATTATGTTTTCAAAGTTACCATACTTATTTAAAAAGGATACTCTGCATCGAATGTATTGCAGCCCAGTATTAAATATTTTCTAACTGTAATGTGTAGGTATATTTTAAAGCCCGGATGGTGTAGTGGATAGGGCCGCGGCCTTCTGTGCAGGAGGTCGTGGTTCGAATCCCACCATGTAACAATGTGTTTTTCGGTTTTCGAATTTCATATGTACGTTTATTCGGCGCTTTTACGGTGAAAGAAAACATCGTGAGGAAACCTGCACGCACCTACGAAGAAATTCAAAGGTTGTGTGTAACCTAATCTAGGATTGGGTCTGGTTTCCCTTCTGGGTTGCGGAGGTCAGATGGCAGTCGCTCTGTGTAAAAACCAGTACCCTCGTTCAAGCACCTGGATTAGGTAGCCGACCCCGAGATATACGGGAAAAAGGCTAGGAAGATGATGAATGTGTAGGTATATTTTCTATTATTTAACTTGATACTTTATCTTATCTACTTTAGCCTATTATATTATTATATACATACCTATAATTAAACTAACTAGTCCTTATTAATATACACATACACAAATCACGCCTTTATCCCTAGAGGGGTAGGCAGAGCAAAACCGACCAAATTAAAAGTCGTTCCGCCACGTCTGACAAGTTTTGAGGGTTATTACAGATGATAATGTACATTGCTATAGTGACAGGTTGTCAGCCTATCGCCTATAAATTGCAATACACTTAAACCCTCGGATTATTATTATACTAACTGTTATATCTAACTGTTATATCGAATTAGTTATTAATATACTAACTGTTATATCTTAAAACACCTGCAAGTTTTGAGGTGGAAGATGATCATTTTTCCCATCAGTATGCTATATACTTGATATATACAATTCTTTTTATTTATACCTACTTATATATCTATGTATATATGTAACGAATAAATATTGATGGTTAATAAATGAAACAAAACGCGTGATCCAAAATAATACATTACCTTCCTTATAACTTAATTGTCATTAACAAAATAGTAACAAATTATAATTTAAAGAATTTAAAGATTAAAATTGTTTATCTACCTTGTTTTTACCATCAGTGAGATTAGATACATACATACATACATAATAATCACGCCTTTATCCCTAATGGGGTAGGCAGAGCGTAAACGACCCAAACAAAGGTCGCTCCGCCACGTCTGACAAGTTTTGAGGGTTATTCCAGATAGATATGTATATTGCTAATAGTGACAGGTTGTCAGCTCATCGCCTAAGTTACAATACTGAAACCCTCGGATCCCTTAGCTGATTTTTACAGTATGCCCGGGAGGAGATGCAGCTGGCACATTCTATGTTTTTCTATCTCTCCCAGTCCAGCATGGAAGTAGAGAGTGAGATTAGAACAATTTAGTATTTTTGTTATATACCTGTTGATGAAAGGCACAGAATTTAAAATAGTACTTGTAGTTGGAGCTATAGAAATAAGAAACTGCACATGATAAAAAAAAAATGTGAACATCAAACTAGTCAAACGACTTCTGTATGCAAATAAATATAAAACCGCGCCTATATTTCTTAAAGGGCAGGCAACTGTTTATTGCACGATGTACGTCGTGGTTAAACTACATGAAATGTATTTGTTTATTATGTAATAAACCACTTTATTTTGTATCCCACATTGACATTAAGGCTCGTATTTATAAAGCTATCTCAAGATTGAGAGCAATATTGAGTGCGGATTTGACAGGTAATTTTGTACTTACTGAAATTACATTTCTGATACGAACTCAAACTCGCTGTCACTCTTGAGAGCTGATTATAAATACGGGCCTATAAGTACATAGTATCTACTCGTATAGTTCTTCGAATCATTGATGATATTTACAAGGTAAATTATATGAAAGCGGACAAGGGGTGTGGCAATCTAGTCAGTGTGATTTCTAAGTATATAAGTATTAAAAATACTATATTTTATAATAATTTCAATACGTTACCAATTATTGATATATAGATTTTATATTTTGCTTCATATTTAATTTTGAGATTTATTTTATAAGTATGAAATAATTTTGTAATAAAATAAACCGTTTTGAAAACTCAGATGGGAATTTTATTTAACTTGTATTAATGCGGTAATTTACTGAAACTAAACAACTTATCCCAATATACTGTAGGTACCTAGTTTTTTTTTCTGCTACCTACCCCCAGAGGGCGTTTATTGTTTAAACACTTGAACCTAGCTTTTTTAGTTTGTACCAAAGGTTTGTACCATCAATATGGGTCAGATTGGTATCAAATGATAGAGAAAAGTTAAAAAACGTTAGAAAAGTTGTTCAGTTTCATGAATGGGGCAGCTTAAGATAAGCCATTAAAAACCTCCAATCGTGGTGAATACTCCTAGAGCGGGGGACGCCATGTCTGGCTGTGGTCTGTTTTGGCTACCTAACTATTGACAGCATGTTTATAAGGGGCATGGCAAATAGGAAGCGGTGCGCCGCGGGCGAGGCGGAGGCGCGTCAAATTTGTATGTAATTTACGTCTGCGCAGCTTGATTTGAAGTTTCTATACAAAAACGACGCGTTGGCGACGCAACGGCGCCGCACCGCTTCCTTTTTGCCATGCCCCTTAAGGGTGCAAAGGATTTCTCAGGCAACGATACAGAACTACGTAGGTACCGGAGCAAAAGGCCGTGTTGCTTTAAGGTAGGTACCTACATATAAAAATTGCCTTCCTCTCACAAATTGTTCGATCGATGTCAAAGTTCCTGAAAGAATTGCTTGAAAGTAGTAGTAGTAGTTTATTATATTTCTATACGAAACTTTTAGACCGGTGTTTAAAATTCAGCTACTTTTACCGCGGGAAAATATCTGATCGTCACGAATTTATTATGTCGCTGGTGAAACTGGGATGCAAAAATTTAATATAGTAAAAAAAGTAAAATAAAAAAAGTAATAGGTAGTTGTAGTTAGAGATGGGTAACCACCCGGGTTAAAACCCAAGCGTGGGTTAAAACCCAATTATCACCCGTTTCAATCCACCCAAACCACCCACTGACCGGGTGAAAACTAAATCTTGTTAATAATTTAGTTTTTGCTAAAATTATCATTAGTGATTCAATTACGTGAATGCATAGGTAGGTATTCCGCATTACCTAGTTACTAAAGTAGGTGTATTAGTTAATTTTCCGAATTTCGATTTTAAAAGTTCCGTTGATTTTGTACAATTTTCCGAGTTTCAATAATGGAAATCCATAATAGTACGGCGGTTAAGGATCAAAAACAGGACAAAGCTTGCACTTTCGCGTGATGGGTTGAATTGGTCTCAGACTAGTTGTACACGTCCTAAGGTATATTTTGAGATTTTATTTATTTTTTATTTTATTATTTTTTTATTTTATTATATATATATATATGTTGCCCTGGTGGGTACACTCTATGGTTCTGCAGGCAGGATCGGTTAGGTTACTATAGGTGCAATTACAGTATTTCAATGATATAGGAGTGGTGCTCGAACAAAGTTTGGAGCACACCCTGGTCAAATTCACATCGCGGTGAAAAAAAACCAAAATGGCGGAAAACAAGATGGCCGCCATACAAAATAAAAAGTCAAATATCTCCTAAACAATGAGAGATAGATGGAGAGTGCTCGAATAAATGTTATAGTAAATGATAGTTGGTAACTTTCGGTGATCACGAAAATCCAAGATGGCGGATCCAAAATGGCGCCTGATAAAAAAAATGCTCCGATCAGGCTGCAATTTGGCTGGTGAGAGGTCATTGAAGTACTAATTCGATATTTATAGTTCGGTTTTTAAATCCACCGATTTCCAAGATGGCTGCCATACAATGGTTTTTTGTATCAAGAACTTTGATCAGGTCTGGCGTGGAAACAGTTGCTCGTAGTGGGAGTGAATAATGCTATTCTGTATTTGAATATGTTGTATTATTATTTCTGTGGTCCTCTCCCCCAATACGAGGAACTGTTTACGCGCCAGAATCGATTAAAGTTTCTTTAAATATTCTTAGCAAATATTCTTGCGCCAGAGCTGATCAAAGTTCCCCATACAAAAACCGTTGTATTTAAAGAAACTTTAATCGATTCTGTCACGTTAACAGTTCCTGGGAGAGGACCACAGAATTAATAATACTACACATTCAAATACAGAATTTTACTATTCACTCCCACAACGAGCAACTGTTTCCACGCCAGACCTGATCAAAGTTCTTCATACAAAATACCCTTGTATGGCAGCCATCTTGAAAAACGGTGGATTTGAAAAACGAACTATAAATATCGAATTAGTACTTCAATGACCTCTCACCAGCCAAATTGCAGCCTGATCGGAGCATTTTTTTTATCAGGCGCCATTTTGGATCCGCCATCTTGGATTTTCGTGATCACCGAAAGTTACCGACTATCATTTCCTATAACATTTATTCGAGCACTCTCCATATCTCTCTTCGTTTAGGAGATATCTGACTTTTTATTTTGTATGGCGGCCATCTTGTTTTCCGCCATTTTGGATTTTTTTCACCACGATGTGAATCTGACCAGGGTGTGCTCCAAACTTTGTTCGAGCACCACTCCTATTTCATTAAAATACTGTAATTGCTCCTATAGTAACCTAACCGACCCTGCCTGCAGACCCATAGAGTGTACTCACCAGGGCAAAATATCTCAAAAGTTATCTTAGGATGTGTACAACTAGTCTGAGACCCATTCATCCCATCACGCGAGAGTGCAAGCTTTTTCGGCTAGCCGCCGTACTATAACATAAACCCACGTAATGTAATTATACCAAGAATAAAAAAGCCACTCCTACTTCCCCTCTTGTCCCGCCCTAACCCCTTGCCATAGAAGTTCATAATACCTATAGGAAATACATACTTGGGAAGCTGTAATAGTACATTACGATATAAGTGCGGTGGGTTGATCATTACAGCCGAGGCGATATTGCTAGCCCGAGCCGTAGGCGAGGACTACAAGAAAGCAGAGGCTGTAATTATCAAACCGCACGTATGTCGTACGACGTTTTATAACATATTTGCGAGGAAATAGCTAAAAAATTAAAACAATACAGCTAAAAGAAAAAACGCGCGAAATAATTTTTACTCGTTCACAAATTAATTAGGATGCGCGCGCATCAACGCTTTCTTTTTTAAGCCATAGTACAAAGAAACAAAAACCAGCCAGCATTACTAACAAAGTAAATTAATATTTCTTTGATTTTGTTACAGATAAATGGTTGTAATTTATTGTAAAAATTAATTAAATTAAAGAATTCAATGTTTATTTTATTATACTTTATCTCCCAAAGTTAATTTTATTTATAAAATGTTGACCACTTTTCTGCCATAAAAACTCTTTGCTAAGATTTAAAAAAGTACCGTTCGATAAACCGTGCGTTTTACCTAATAAAAAAAAACTCGTGTGTTTTACAGCACTCGTGCATTTTACATTACGATTACGCACAAGTACGTAATAAGATACAATAAAATATTGAAATTGGTGTAATAAGAGACCCTTTACGAGCAAATGTGTTATAAAATATTGTTTACTATGAGCTTTAACGAAAAGAAGCTCTTTAATACTTATTTTTCGTTTCCACCCGTAAATTCGGGTGATAATGGGTTAAAACCGGGTAATAACCCAAATCACCCGGTTTTAACCCGGGTGGATTGTTTGGGTTTTTACCCACTACCCATCTCTAGTTGTAGTGCATGTTGAGTAATATCCATGGTTATTATCAAATAGTAAGCGGTGTGGCGCCGTTGCGTCGCCGACGCGTCGTTTTTGTATAGAAACTTCAAATCAAGCTGCGCTGCGCAGACGTAAATTACATACAAAATTGACGCACCTCCGCCTCGCCCGCGCCGCACCGCTTCCTATTTGCCATGCCCCTAAAGGTTGTCTCGTATTTCTGGTACTCGTTTATCCCAGAAGAAGTGAGCAAAAATTTTGTTATGCCAAAATATACTATTTTGCTGTAATATGTTTCTCAGGCGTCGTGCTAATAATAATCATTTGGAGGTATTCAGGGATCATTATTTGGATCTATTGAATCGTGTCGCTACGTCTGACTATTTTTAAAGATTATTTTATTTCAGATAGATCTGTAGGTAGAAATATTGCTGTAGTGAGGCTCTCAGGCCATCGCCCATCACAATACAATAAACATCCTCGAATTCCTTTGCTGGTTTTCAAAGCATATGTTTTCTCTTAATTCATTCATTGCACGAAGAGCAATGCTATGAAAGATAGCTAGCAGAAGATTGATAGATATTTTAATTAATCTAAGTAAGATTTGTTAGAGAAAACTTAGTGAAGAAGACTTAATATACGGGGTGTAAGGGACAGCGTCCCGCAAACTTATAGGGATTGCTCAGTCAATGATACTGAACAACTACCACCAGGAATTTTTTTCAGGAAATGAAAATAAAAATTTGCTTTTTCATACAAAATGACCACATTGATCAGACAATTTGTATGGAAAAGCAAAATTTTTTTTTCATTTCCTGAAAAAAAATCCTGATGATATGTGTTCAGTATCGTTGACTGAGCAACCCCTATCAGTTTGCGGGACGCTGTCCCTTACACCCGGTATTAACTGAATGGGAACTCTAGGCTGACACCACTGGTTAGCTGGAAGAGCCCTGATGCGAACTTGGCCCTTCTACCCACTTATTTCCTGTAGACGGCTGGCTCTCAGCTGTTTTACAGATAAACACATTTTTTTATTGGTCCGTCACAAGATCTTTTCAACTATTGATAAAGTAGCTACAAAATAGTTCCAGAATATGAAAAGCATCTTTTTACTGTAGTTATGGCTGTATGTATAAACTTGTACTCTACATTGCTGCACGGTATACTGACTACTAGAGGTTTCAGTTAGTGGACGTTCGCGGAAATAGACTTACGAAAAAATTTACGTTTGCGGAAATAGACCCTAGCAAATTTAGACGTTCGCGGAAATGGTTCAGTTCAGTTCATTTATTGGTAAAAACAAATATTTTACATGTCATACATAACATACCTATATAATCTAAATTTAAATAATAATAAAATTACTTAAAATAGAATTAATTACATTACAATGTTTAATTAAATTAAATCACAATGTCTTATACATGTCGTATAGTAGGTAGTAACAGACACACTAGATGTAACAGAAACTGAACCTAATGGACCGAAGTCATATTGTTTTCCGTCATTTACCGCGGATTAATACGCCGCGTAAAGCAGAAGGTTCCGTCGGCGGAATTTACACGACGGAAGGTTCCGCGACCGAATGTTCCGACGCGGAATGTTCTTGCACAAAAGTTTAATTCACACCAGCCATTCGCCTATTGCATTACATTGCAGTAGAATGTGCATGTAACAATACTAAAGGCGGGCGAGCGGAAGGCCGTGTTGCTCTAAGACTAAAAGCAGTGAAGATTTATTTACATATAACATCATCTATCTTTTTCTTGTCCTTAGTTTATCAAGGGGTGAACGAACGACCCGATGAACTCATTAAGTAGTTTAACTGACTGACCGGGAATCGACCCGGATTCCTCGGAAAGCAGACGCTACCAAGTAAACGTGGTGTGCTGCGTGACTAGTGTTGCGAACACTGACTATTAACTATCGATATGATATGAACATTACTATCTATTGTTAAAACCTATAACTATAGACACATATTGCTTATACGGCGGCGGTCCTATAGATATGTACACACACAGAACTTAAAAAATTTCAGAAAATAGTAGGTAAGCTGTTCACAGAAATAGTAACGTTTGGCGGAGTGAAAGATAGCAAGAAACCTACTCTTTATCCAGGATTAAAGTTATCCGTCTTGCTGTTCCGGCCATACCTTAAGAATTTAAGATAATTGGAAGACGATTTTCCACAGATATTGTTTGTGCAATTTTCAATATTCCCAAAACAAAACAAAAATATGTACTTATTACATCTTCAACAGCATTTATTTATAGAAATGCTTGGGAAGAGACAAGTGAGTTGTAAAAAGTGTCAAGTCAGCCCTTTAGTCAGATTGTTGGTTAGACTTGTTCAACAATAAGGTATCGACTATCGATATCGCACCATTAGTTCAGTGGTTTCCCATCTCTACATCATACAGTAGTGAATACAAAATACAAGGCCAATGGTTTGGTTGCACGATGCTATAAAAATACGATCATTCGGATACAGCTAGTTTGCAGCTGTTCGCCACAGAAATATATCAGATCACGTGGTTCACAGAGTTCACGCCTGTATCTCGTCAGGGGTAGGCAGAAAGTCAACGGCTTAGTAAAGTCACTGTTGGCGTTTCTGCTTCCGTACATATGTGGATAGATTTGTTGAGATTGTACGACCAAAGAAAAGATGGATGGACTGTGTGAAAGATGATCTGTCTATGCTTCATTTCAATGAAATTTTGCAAATTGATACGCGATAGACAAGACAGTCATCTGCTACGGACCACATAATATTACCACAATTGCCCAATGGAAATGGAAGTGGATTGGCCACACTCTTCGTAGGGAAGATGGTAATGCAGCTGAAGTCGCCTTTGAGTGGCAACCGGAAGGAAGACGAAGACGCGGACGGCCAGTACACACGTGGAGACGATCGGTGGACAAGGAGCTCAAAAAAGAGGGTCTCTCGTGGCAAGACGCTCGAAGAACCGCGCGGGACCGGACGGCTTGGAGAAAAATTGTTGGGGCCCTCTGCACCAGCGGGGTGCCATAGGACTACAACAACAACATCCCCCTAATAGAACAATATGGAAAAAAGACATTTTTCCCTACCCGGGGAGACAAGTCATGCAGGGGGGGATATGGTGGATAGATCCACTATAGTATAGTAGATTATTTACATTTAACTGCATATATAATAGCTTTCAATCCATATTAAAAATTTGTCAGTAGTCAAAATGGGGTCTATTTTGGCTCTACTATTTTACAATCAGCATTAAAAATTATCTTCTATGAACCTATTAAAATTATTTCCCAAATTCGGAAGTGATGGCCGGATCCCCTCTCTTTATCTCTTAGCCCCCGGACATCCGAGCCCTCTTCAGGAGTAATGGCGAAAGATCTGCAAGTTTTTGACAATAAACATGGCAAGAATGGCAGCCCAGCTACCGAGGAGCTAGTCGGTAGATTTAATTTCTTACCTTTCATTAAATGAGAAATAGAATGCAACAATCCGCAATAAATAACTTGAATTTCCAATATGTAATTTGGTCTGTTTTGGACGCGGCGAAAACCGTCATTTATGAGTTCGTTGACATAAGCTGACTCCGTAAGGGATACAGTCGTGAGTTTACGAATGTATGTATACGTATGTTAGTTGATAACGAAATCAGAAGAACTCGGTGTTTATTTGAAAAGAGATCTCCGCCGGTTACGCTTACGCAATTGGCGCCAAAAATATGTGGCTCGTCGGCGCGCGCGCAGCTTTGCTTCAACCTTGATGACTACGCTAATAGATCGCCACTGTTTGCCGCTGACACAAGAAAATATGAGTTTTGTTTAACACTTTTTCGGTAAATTCGTATATTTAAGTGGACGTTTCGGTGTCAGGTGGTTTATTTTTGCGATTGCGGTTGGCAACCCTCCGCGGCCCACGCCAAATTCTACAAGTTTCCATTGACCTCAGACGAATAAAACCAATACAATTTCATCTAGTCTTTTTATATTATTCTTTTGGATAAAACCTATTAATACGGTACCTAGGTTGGATTAAAGTTTTCGGGATCATAATCATAACATAATAAGACATAGGTACCAAGTTACAAATATTATTATCTCTAAAAAGTGCAAAAGAAAATGATCTCTATTCGAGCAAAGTACCAAAGATTCTTCGACCTCGTTTTCGATATTTACTGTAGAAGGAATGGTAGATAGTGATATGTATATGTTACGGCTAATACCTGAAGTGCGGCTACACCTAGTTTTAGCCGGTTAGAACTAGGTGTAGCCACTTACTCTTGGTTAAACCTAGTATTAGCCGATTATTTTCGGGTAAAACTAGCGTTCATCATGCCGGCTACAACTAGGTCCAGCCATTCCCTGTTGGATAAAACTAGGTCTATCCGATATCATTCCGGCTAGAACTAGGTCCAGCCATTCCCTGTTGGATAAAACTAGGTCTATCCGATATCATTCCGGCTAGAACTAGGTCCAGACAATCCCTGTTGGATAAAACTTAGACGATACTTGCGACGCCCGAAATACGAAGTAACGATTATTGGTTTCCTATGAAAAATAGTTACTATATTAAGATAGTATAGCCATTGGACATGCTTGTTTTTACTTAGAAAAGTGGCAACATTTTGTTAGGCATCGTATGACCGATATAAAGTCCACCTTATACTGCGGAAAAATCTCTTCTTTCGCAGGGATCGAAAATATTTCTACTTAAAAAATGAAATACTTGTATAAGAAAATATTGTTCAAGCCTATTTTGGATACATCTATCAAAAGAGAGTCAAACGTGATTATTTTAAATTGTTAAAATTATATTGGAGTACTACGCTCTACGCCGTAGGCATTTCGTAGCAATGTGGTCTGCCTACGGCTACAACATGTCAATTACATAATTTAATAAGTTGTTCCTACTCTGAAACCTGCCTCGAATACTCGTAGTATAGTAGCCAGTCTGACAAAAACTTTGTGTTCGACCCATGTTCCATCCCCTTTTCTTTTTTAAAACGAAAGAAAGGTCATTATTATTTTTTGACCCGGTTTATGAAAATTGTGGCGTACATAAACCAAACGTGTTTTAAATTATAGTATATTAGGCAACGAGGGAATAAAGCAGTGTCTAACGTCACGGGCAGCATATTGAATCCTGAGCGGAATGAAGGATTCTAGGATTAATTCCCGAGCGCAGCGAGGGAATTAAATCTTTAATTCCTGAGCGAAGCGAGGGAATTATGACAAGAATCCTGAATGTAGCGAGGGATTCAAGTCTGCCCAAGGCGAAGACACATTTATTCCCGAGGAGCATACTATATTTTACACACCTACTGCACAGATTACTTAGACGGTGGCAGGCGTCTGTAAGATAATAAAGCTCAGAAATATACCTAATCATGTAATATTGATACATAAATAAATATTGAAAACATACCAGAAGCAACAGATCCGAAAGTCAATTCACACTCACTGAACTTCACTTCACGTTCACAATCCACTACCTACGTATTTTTCCAAAAAAACGAATTGATCGTATTTAACATATTCAACATAAATAACAAAATACGATAAAATACTAGTCACAATGTCTTCTGGAGTCAAAATATTAATTTCACTCGACAATTTACGAAATGGAAGTAATAATCAATGAGAGAAAAACTTTTGCAAAATCAAACCGCGTTTTCTTTTTTTTAGTTTCTTTTTTTTATACAAAGCAAAGAGCACATACAGATAACTAGTCATACAGCCTTTTTACACTCGCCGGGAGGCGCAGAAGGCGAGTGTGGCAACAGTTTTAATACACACACAGCCATATTTTTTTTTTCTGAAAATTATTTTCTTAGTAGTTCACATGACATTCCAAATTCAAATCACATAATAACCCTTGGGCTATTAAGGATTTCCATACAACTTTAAATCCCTTGGGATTATTTTCTTGCTTTAAACGCAAGTTCCTTGATACATTATGTTGATATAATAATGCAGAGGTGTGTAAAAGAATTTAATCCCACTTTTCATTATGCTTTGGTATTTTACATAAAATGACCGGGAGAAAAAATATATTCAATATTTAATCATTATAAATAATTGACTCAATATTGATTAATATTTAAAGAAATACAAAAGTAATGCAAAATGCTATCCTGCGGGGCGGATACACACCGTGCCACCAAGTAGCATGTGTAGTGTATTCCAGGCTGTATGAGAATAATAAACTATCACAGCCTATGGCTAGAATTATACATATTTTTCCTTAAACTTAAACTTTTTTTTTCTCATTTTTCCCGGCGTTCACAAGAATACGACTTATGCCATTATGTAGCAGGGATTTTAATCTACTTAATCTGACCCATTTTGTTTGAGTACGCCATGGGGCAAATGCCCGAACAAAATGAACAATGATTTTTTACTTTCAAATTATTATTGTATCGCTACCAAAGTTGAGCTGTTCTAGTTTACTTTTCGGCTAGGACATGGGGCTAGGATACCTATAACCCATTAGCCTCGTTCAAACTATTACTCCTCATCAATAAAGTTCTATGTACAATGCCGGCAACTATTTTAGATGTTGACCGTCGGATCGCAGCACATTATACTCGTACAACTCAGTATTATGACCCGCCGCATTATATAAAGGGTCGTTACGGAGACAATGCGCATTTTGAGAGCAAATGAAAGGTGATGGGAACGGAAATTGGCCAAGTGCGAGTCGGGCTCGCACACGATGAGTTTCGTACCATTGTCTACAACAACGGCAAAAAAAAATACATTTGTTATATGGGAGCCCCCACAGAAGAGTAAATGGACTAGCGCCAGCGACTTTCTCTAATCAGTGATCTAGCCATCACGGTTCATGAAATACAGCCTGGTGTCAGACAGACGGACGGACGGACAGACTGACAGCGGAGTCTTAGAATAGAGTCCAATTTTTACCCTTTGGATACGGAATCCTGCAAGATGATTCCACATACAAACTCTCAGATTAAGTAATAATTTTAAAATCTTCAACCAATTTTTTTTTTTAATTTTTATTTTGCATATATTTGTAAAAGTTGTTCAGTTTCGTTGTATGAGCAATTCAGTTCAGTTTGGTGATTCCGAAATTACCCGTTATGTGTGACCCTCCGCATTGTATTCTTAGCATAATGTGTTGAGCGTACCATGAAAGCGGCTTCAGCGTAATAAAATGCGTAATAAATAATGTTTAAAAAGATAGAAGGCCAGCGAGCCACGGCCTCCGCGCGTTTGTTGGAAAATGCAACAGTTACAATAACAAGCCTATAGGTTTAGTACATTGTTGTCGAGGCATGGAAAATCAGCAATTGATGGACGAGTAGGGATTGAAGTCCGAGCCGCAGGCGAGAACTTCAATAATACGAGTCAGGCAATTGCTATTTCCGCCGAGGCTTACATAGTGCTTTTCTCAAATTAATGCAAGGAAATACATAAATAAAAAATCTATGGCGTACAGCCTCAGTGCTAGGTCAACACAAATGCAAATGGTTGAAACTAAACGCAAGTGTACTTAGAAAAAAAAAAGTTTTGGCATGAAGTCATGGCGTTTTGGACTTTGCTAGAGAGTTTTGGCACGGAAGAATGGCGTTTAGTACTTTGACGGAGCGCTTTGTTGTTCGAAATTTGAAAAAGACGAGTTCTATGAAAAAAATAAAAAAGTTTTTTTTTTTTAATTTGAGAAACCGTAAATTTCAAAGTTTGCGTATTGATTTTGCATAAGGAATAAGACTATTTTCATGCATGTTTGAGAAAAGTATATGATATTACTCCATGCCTATAGTAATGTTATTTCTGTACGGGGTGTAAGGGACAGCGTACCGAAAACTGATGGGGTTGCCGAAACTGAACAACTAGCACCAGAAAATTCTTTCAGGAAATAAAAAAAAATTTAGCTCTTTCATACAAATTGCCTAATCGAGGTGGTCATTATGTATGGGCATAGATTTTTTTTGTCTATGGTATGGGAAAGTAATTTTTCAGGAAATGAAAATTTCCTGAAAGAATTTCCTGGTGAATGTTGTTTTAATTAGTGTCAATGTCATCCAACTGGTAATGTTTGAACATGTCAAACCTGTCAAACTTCCATGTTGAACTGGGAGTGATAAAAAAATATAGAATGTGCCAGCTGCATCTCCTCCTGGGGATGCTGTAAAAGTCAGTTAAGGGATTTGAGGGTATTGTAATTTAGGTGATGGTCGACAATCTGTCACTAATAGCAATATACAGATCTATCTGGTATTACTCTCGAAACTTGTCAGACGTGGATAAACCACCTTTGCTTAGGTCGTTTACGCTCTGCCTACCCCATTAGGGATAAAGGCGTGATTATATGTATGTATGTCAAACCTGTCGAAAAATTGGTAATGGTATGATGATCGAGTTCTTTTTGATATTCTATAGAAATACTTTTATGAATATAGATTAACCCCCTTCAGTTCTGCACTCTGCATAGAGTCATTTCATTTAAGATAGGCGCAATGTGGTTTGTATGAAGGACTTTTTTAGAAGCAGGTACACATCACAAAATGTCAGTTGGTATTCAGTAAATAGGACAGCGTACCAGAAAATCATGCTCAGTCTGAATAAATTTCACCAGAAAATTCTTTGAAGGAATCGAACAAAATGAGTCAATGACCACGTAGTCGGTCAGACAATTTGTATAGAAAAGCTTTTTTTTCATTTCCTGAACGAATTGTTCATTTCGTTGACTGAGCAATGTTTCTGGTACGCTGTCCCTTACAAAAGTCCCTTACGTATAGTAATGATTCTGATTTACGGGTGAAATTTCTGGATGAGCAGCTTTCTTTACCATCCTGTTTTATTAATTTCGATAATGAGGTGCTCCTTTAGTTTGGGATGAAGTGCACTATCTGAGAAGATGAAAATCTCCATTGTTCTAATACTATTATTAAAATGTCGTTCCACGGACGTCTTTTATACTTCAAAAATATAATAATATTCATTCCCAGTTCGTCTTTGGCATTGTTATGATTTTAATTAAAGCAAGCAGGAGTAGTTACATATATACCTACTATACTATACCATTTTAAGATCTCTTTTGATAAGTTGAGATGAATATTTCTAGTGCATATTTCAATAAACGCGTTCGAAAATAGTTTAATCAAGTGTGTTTGTCCTCACTAGAATTTCGCTTCGGCATTCAAATTCGCATCAGCATTTTTCACCATATTGCCAGGCGCCAATTTCAATTTGATTTAAAATATTATTTAATGTGTTCCAAACAGTGTTGAGCGAGTAGAGAGAGGTGCGCTGGAGTATCGTGGATCGCGGTTCCCATTGGCTCAGGGACCAGCCGCGTCCTGCGCCAGAAACTTGCGATTTGGCATTAGAAGTGTTGCCACCGGCGCGCGCACTTGTCCCCTTCGTGATTTTCGCTCAAACAATAAAATTATAAGCGATTAAAAATAGATACGGTCTGCGCTAGCCGCGAATCGTCTTGCTGCTGCGTAGTGCGAGTCTGGAGGTCTGGAGGCGAGTGGTGCGCGCGACACACGGCTACCGACTGCTCACAGGTTGGTTATTCACCTGTCTCACCTCACGCAATGTCATTATCACTATTATTATTATAATACACTTTCCATAGAAAGCTTCCCTGCTGCGCCGCTCCCGCCCCCGCCAAACGCTTGCGCTTCACAGAAAATATCACAAGTTATTTTGGAAATGAACTAAATGTTTGGGGAAGTAATTTTAGGTAAATATGTTAATGACTTTGCTGCGGTGGACAGCGGAATAGCGGGTGACGCACTAATTAGCTGGACAGTGTTTTTTCACTTCATTGTGTATGTTTTTGTGTTTCTTTAGCTAATTTCAAAAATCAAATTGAAATTAGGTACCATTTTGTTATAAATAAGCATTAATTGGAATCACCTAGAAGTGAAATTAAATAGTGTTCTAAATAATGCGTACCAATAAAATTTCCGTCTCGAAAAATTATACATGTAATCTGCGTAGGAGTGATTTTGTAAGTTCTCTGATCGCGGCGCTACGCAATATTGAATTTTGGTCTATTTCGAGGGTCGACCTCACTGTGACATTCAAATAAATCTTCTAACAAACTGATGAGCTTTGGCATAAACATACCCGATGTATTGGCCGCTTTTCCACTAGACGGCACGTCAACGGCAACGGCGACGGCACGATACCGTCGACGATATCGTAGGTGAGATAATGGCCTCAATTCACGCCGTCCAGTTACTAATTCTAATTCTTAGTACCGCTGTCACTTTCTTAACTTTGACATAAGAACAGGATAGCAAACAAATACGTGAGTTTGACATTTCCTATCTGACATAAGACTGCTTAAATTAATTAAAATTAGTGAGCACGCTCTATGGCCATTCCTTATTTAAAGCGCCGTACGTCAAATTAAGAATGTTAAAGTCACGTGTTTGTTTGCTATCCTGTTCTTATGTCAAATTTATGAAAGTGACAGCGCTACTAAGAATTAGAATTAGTAATAGTGCGTCCTGAATTAACACCAATGTATGAAAATCAATGAAATTATATGACACGCTTTTCCACTTGACGGCACGGCACCGTCACGGCATGTCATCGATTCCCATAGATATTGTCACGTGATCTCGCCGTGCCGTCGCCGTTGCCGTTGACGTGCCGTCTAGTGGAAAAGCGCCCAAAATAGCACCCACGAATTACTGCTGTGGCACAGTCTTTCAATAGCGTTTTATTAGTCGTTAACAGATCCTCTTTTACGACATATACGTAGCTTACAGAAAATATGTAAAGTACAAGAAAATTTCAATGTTATTAGGAAACTTTTTTCAAAATCGATCGTGCGTGTTTAGGCTCGCCATATCTCTTTTATCAGAGTCTCATTATATTTGCTTTTCTGAGAGCTCCGTTAACGAGATTCGATAGACTTACTTTCAAATTTATCGAATGTTTGAGTTTAAATTGTTTTTTTCTGTTATTAAAACAAGGAGCGTGTTCGTTAGCAAAACATACTTTCGAGTTTCGCTTACGGAACACGCGAGCTGTACGAAGCTCTAATACAAATAAATTCGTAATACTACTTGCATTAGGGTCACCATCTACGTAAAAGCGCAAACAATGTAGAGACGAATAATAAAAAAAAAGTGAAATAATTTTATCTTTTCTGTTATTGTTTGGTTTGGTTGGTCATCATCACAGTCATCATTGTAATATTAAAATAAGTGTTGATAAATTATAATAGTACAACAAAGGGTATTTAAACTTTGCATAAAATATCGTCATCGTTCGTTCGTTCCACTAGTAGCTAATCTTGATATTATCTATACCGGTGACTTCGAATTCCCTGCAGAAAAAAAATGGGCTTGTTCTGCCCGTGAAATAGAACACATCATGAAATTTTTAGAGAAAAATTAAATAAATAAAAAATATCCATAACACACAAATAACTAGACCCCGTTATCTTGCCCCTGGTAACCCCACAAAACATGAAGGACCTGTTTCCATGCCAAGACTCTTTAAAAAAAAAACACAAACACAAAGCACCAAGAATAGTTATTTGTTCAACAAGAGAGGGAAGTTAGTTTTTACTGCGAGTGCTGATTTTGAATCCTGAGGTAGCGAAGGATACTAAAATTGAATCACGAGCGTAGCGAGTGATTAAAAAATAGTATCCTGAGCTCACCGAAGGATTCAAAGCACGAGATGTAAATGAATTCGCTCTCGTGTGATACATACAACTTTTCCCACTTTCAATGAGAAAATATTGAGGTGTGAAATTAGGAGAAAATGCCATTATTACTTTTTTATTGGAAAAGTTGCGTTCGGAAATTGCAACAACACTTAAAAAATAAATTAAGCAGACGTAAAATTATTCTAAAATTAGCATGTAATGTTATTAATTTTATCTTTTTAATACAAATCAAATTAATTACAACAATAATAATATATTTAAACATTAAAATTTAATACTTTACAAGACAGTAAAACGTAACAAAATAGTCTACAAAATAAAATTTTAGGTTGCATCAATTTTCAGAACGCACCCCCAAGAGACCAAATAAAAAAAAGAAAAAAACAAGTTGTGTCAAAAAATGACATACCTTTGCCTCATTTAATAAAATTAAAAAGCTACTTGGTCTCGAGAGAATAAAATGGCCTTTTCCTCACTGAATTTAGGCGGGAAATGTGCTCTTTTTGAGGTGAAAGTGGGAAAAACCTTTATCTTCCATGTGTATGTGTTGTACTTGGTGGCATCGAGGTTTCCTTTGAATCCTGGAAGCTTGTGCAAACGATTTATCCATCTTGAGAAACATTTTTTGATTTGTCGAATTTTCTTCAGAACTTCTATGGTGGTTTTACTACCGAAACGAAATATTCCAACCAACACACGTCCTCAGATCATTTTATGCTACCATTCAACAATTAAATAACTGGTTACAGAAGTTTATGCGAGTATTTCTTTTGGTAAATTATTCAAAACAAACAGATTAGATTAGTTTTTTTTTTTAAAGTTTTCCCATATTATAAGGGAAGGCGAAGAGCTTGAGCCCATGCATCAACAAGACAAGATGTCATTCTATCAAAACACACTATGGTCGAGCTATGGTCTCAGTCAGAATGTCAAGAAGGAGGCCACAGCTTACAGTTTATAGTAAAATGGTAAGGGTGACAATAAAATTCGAGAGAATGAAGGGAAAATAAATTAAGTTTTAATTTCGACATAAATTAAAATAAAAAAGAACTATATTTGTATATTAATTTAGATTATTGTTCCGGTTAGACCCACAAATTTTCTGCAGTGAATGTAAAATCACGGATAGTTAGTCATCGTTCCACTAGTAATTTTGATGTACCTATATAGTTACGTAGTTAAAACAAGATATTCCACGCAGATCCTAGTAAAATTGATATGTCAGCATTTGGTGTATGAAATTATCTACCATTAATAATACCAAGGCATTTGTCAATTTATGATCATGTTAATGAACTAGAAAAATGTAGACAGAATAATTTACATTGTGCATTTAGGTTGTTGACGTTGCTGTGCTACTGTATCTCAAGATGTTTCTATTTTTATAAAGAACACTAAAGAAATATAGAACCATTTTAAAATGGATTATAGACAACTTATTCATTACTTACTTGTAATGCACAAATAACAAGTTAAAGTCAAATTTTTTTTTTCATCATCTTCCTAGCCTTTTTCCCGTATCTCTCGGGGTCGGCTACCTAATCTAGGTGATAGAACGAGGGTATTGGTTTTACACAGAGCGACTGTTATCTGACCTCCGCAACCCAGAAGGGAAACCATACCCAATCCTAGATTAGGTTACACGCAACCTTTGAATTTCTTCGTAGGTGTGTGCAGGTTTCCTCACGATATTTTCCTTCACCGTAAAAGCGCCGAATAAACGTACATATGAAATTCGAAAATCGAAAAACACATTGGTACGTGGTTTGATTCGAATCACGACCTCTGCACAGAAGGCCGCGGCCCTATCCACTACACCATCCGGGATTAAGTCACAGTTTTTTTTAGTATTTTACAATATTTGCCACAACACATGCAGTTGTTGAGGTTGTCAGCCCTAATGTAGCTGCGCGCAAGTTACATCACCGATATTTTTTCAGATCTCATGGTCGTGATAATAATAATATCATCCAACTAGAATCTTCTCATGATTTACTTTCTTGACTCAGTGTAGATTGTTTTTGTCATTTAATTGATTTAAAGATTGTCTTGAGAGAATAAATTATGCGAGGTTTAAGGCTCGATTATTAAATCTAAATGTGTATTTATTTTTAAATGATGAATGAGATCCACAGTATTTAAGCCATCAGATTTAAGTATAAAAGTTTTGAATTTTTTTAGCCACCTAGTCAACATGCCAATTGTCTGATCGTTGTGATCAATTTGTATATGGAAAAGTCTTATTTTATTTCCTGAAAGAGTTCCCTAGTGAAATTCGTTAAAAGAGTTGTTCAGTCAACGAAACAGAACGACTTTCACTAGAAGTTATTGATTTGAGTAGTCAATATTTACTTGAGATTGACGTCATGACTCAGTATTTTTATACAAAAAAGCGTTTTTGACATTTCATAAAAAAGTTGCTGATTTGACTAGTAGGCAAATAGCGTATTTGTACGAGAAAGTCATCTTTTCTACCGCCAAGCAAGTGTTTGCATTGTTGTGCTCCGTCTTATGAAACCAATATGTAGGTAGAGAGAGTTCGGAGACATAGGTCAAGAGTAGACGACAAGGCCCGTATTTATAAACAGCACTCAAGAGTGACAGCTAGTTTGAGTTCGTATCAGAAATGTCATTTCAGTACAAAACGACCTGTCAAATCCATACTTAATATTGCTCTCAATCTTGAGATCACTTTATAAATACGAGCATATTTAAATTAGTATAGCGGAAAAATGCAACGATATCAGTCGTTAGATACTATTTATTATTCTATACTTCTATGCTGGACTGGAAGTGATAAAAAAACATAGAATGTGCCAGCTGCATCTCCTCCCGGGCATGCTATAAAAGTCAGCTAAGGGATTTGAGGGTTTTAGTATTGTAATTTAGGCGATGGGCTGTCACTAATAGCAATGTACAGATCTATCTGGAATCCCTCAAAGCTTGTCAAACGTGGCGGCGGAACGACCTTTGTTTAGGTCGTTTACGCTCTGCCTACCCCATTAGGGATAAAGGCGTGACTATATGTATGTGCTCTAGGTTTATGCAGACATGTTTGTCCATTTCGATAAGTTTGACTTACGGCAGACTAGATAGATAACCTAATGATATTATGCACGGTACTGCCAGAACGTCGACGGTTCCGTAGTCAAGTAAACATACAAACAAGTAAACATACAAACAGGTAAACACGGGGAGGACAGGTAAACACGGGGAGGTGTGAATGTGCATACAGTACTGAGACTTTCTCATCCGTGCCTCGACAGCAAACACCTCGTGTTTAGTTGGAATCAAGAGAGGGTTCAGCTATATACCTGGGGCCTATTTCATAAAACGGCTTTTAAAATTTTTAAAAAAATGGCTTTTCATACAAATTGTCTGCTGCAGGTCATTTGTATGGCAAAGTTAAGTATTTTTTCATTTCCTGAAAGACTTTCCTGGTGCTAAGTAGCCCCTATGAGTTTCTGGTACGCTGTCCCATACATTCCGTATGCAGTTGGTGCGACTGCAATTTACCTGCGCGCCAAATGCCCATCAGCATCCAGTTTGAATTAAGTTGTTGAAAATGCATGACAACAATCAAACTGAACGCTGACAGTTGGCACGGCTGCAATGGAATTGCATCCTGAGGGTTAGTCAGTTCACACCGGGTAGCGTCGCGATGCGGCGTGAAGTTACTTAAAGTTGCATCTCGTTGTAGGTACCAAGAAATTTCAGTATTCACCTTTTTTAAGTTCAGTCAAAGAAATCTTTTTGCATAAAATAAAATTCTATATGAATGATGATGAATCATGGTCTTGAAAAGTGCGCGCGCATCGCGTCGCCTCCCTTCCTGGTGTGTATTACCCCTGACTGTCCGTCAACTGCACCTGAACTGCAATTTGGTAGTGAAATTGCAGTCTGTTTAGAGCTTTACGCGCTTTGTGTATCAACATGGAATAATACCGTTATTATTCCGGGAGATAATTTCATCAGATTTCAAAAGACTGGTATAGAAATGAGATACATTTTTACTGAATAACATTGTTAATTAGGGGATGAATGTTCGTATGAAAGTTCGATATACTTACTTCAATAAATTGTTTTAGGCCCGGATTTATAATCAGCTCTTAAGAGTGACAGCCAGTTTGAGTTCCTATCAGAAATGTCATTTCAGTACAAAACGACCTGTCAAATCCATACTTAATATTGCTCTCAATCTTGAGATCGCTTTATAAATACGAGCCCTAGTACAGTAGCAAGCGCAATAGATGACTTCCGTTGCAGACGAGCGATGAAATGAGTATTCGAGACCAATATTGTTTTTTATATCGTGACCTATGTTCCTTGGGAAAAGTTGTTCAGTTTCATGTGTTGTTTATTTTATACCCTAAAATTTTGTTAGCGAATACACCTTGTATGTGGGAAATAACATTGTTAGTCTATAGAATAGACTAGATACTATACCTATATTCTAGATCCAACATTTTACAATAGATTCGTTTAATTATTGGAAAATGTCTGCCTTGCCTTGTTCGTTCTGTTAAATTCAAATATCAATGAGCAAAGTCGATGTAAAAGACTCACAAAATATACTAGAACTTCATACATATGTGTATCCCCCACGGGGTACGGGGATCAGCAACGGCTTTAATACTTAGGCCCGTATTTATAATCAGCTCTCAAGAGTGACAGCGAGTTTGAGTTCGTATCAGAAATGTCATTCCAGTACAAAATTACCTGTCAAATCCGCACTCAATATTGCTCTCAATCTTGAGATCGCTTTATAAATACGAGCCTTAGATCATTTCCGACTAATCTTTTAATTTCTGAGGGTGGTGATTTGAAATATGGTTGTTTTTCTATAGTGTAGTGATTGCCCAGATTACATACACCAAAACAGCCTGCGAAGAAAAGCAGCTTGGGGTCAATTCGGTAGGAGCACGACTTAACACTAAAATAATTGCCGTTCCTTTCTCTTCTCTCATGTTATAATGACAAAGATATGGAATTATTATTATCATCGCCACATTGCTATTGCGGGCTATTCCGAGGCGCAGAAAATTACTAAATCTTGACCAAAATGGTCATTCGTAATTTTTTATCCTGAGAGTACAGAAAAGGATGACGATAATTTTAGCTAAGGTTTAGTCAAGTCGTGCTTTCACCAAATCAATAGCATTGTATGTTTTTTTATCGCTCCCGCGTGGAAAGAACATATAAGTTCTGCATCACGCACACCTGCGCCATTCATAAGATTCATTCTTATCAGAGCAACCTTGGGTTTCATATCGGAGATTTTGTAGTAAACTGAAGCCATAGGTGTCTGGCAGAGGGCCAAGCGGTGAGGTGGATGACGTCACAAGGTGAGCGATCCAGGTGATTCTTGTCTATAAGCCTTGCCAAGAGTTAATGAACTTAGAGTGCGTCTACCTTTCGTTGAGTTGTTGATAGTAGACACGTGGTGGCCGGTACAGTCCAGTGAGCTTTTAAAGAGAGGGCGTTGAACCCCGTGCGAATTATTATGGACTCTTGAATTTTTTCTACTGAATTTATTTTGGTAATGGTCTGTAATGCTTTTAACCCTCTAATAATAGCGTGCCTATTTCCAATGCCACGCCCAAGAATTATTTTCAATACAAATCGCGCTGACACCATTATTTAACAACTGGCTGGTGCCCGCGACTTCGTTCGCATTAAAGTATGCGAAAGTAATAAGTAAGTTTTTAAATCAGAGAATTTTTCTATCTTGCCCGCTGTAGCTAAAATAAACAATAAAATCTTTGTTTACTGTCCAGGTAAAACTCTGTCAAATGAAAAAAATTCCATCAAAATCCGTCTAGTAAGTAGTTTCTGAGATTCAATTTCCTGCCTACCCCCTAAGTCGATTGGCGTGATTATTTATATCCTAGTTTACTCTCCACGTGATACTGAGTCAAATAAAAAAGTCCCAACAAAATCGGTCCAGTAGATTCTGAGATTAGCCCGGACAAACAAACTATGTAATAGATGTAATAGATTGCGAGTCCTAAAACGCGGTATCGAAGTTTTTTCGGCGATCTGCATATATACAAGTTCCACCTATGATCGATAGATTGGAACTCGGTACGGTGGTCCTAACACAGAGATTTATTATAATATATGTAGAGATAAAGAACAATATCTGATTTACATGGCAACCTTAGCTTTTTTCATGGGAAAAAATGCTCAGTTTCATGGAAAGAATCACCATCATCCCTCCCTAGCCTTTTCCTGGATTTTATGGGGTCGGCTACCGGGGATTGAACGATGATCACTGAATTTTGGAGGAAGTTAGCTTATCTATCTATAACTCAAAACATAAATACCTAAGGCTCGTATTTATAAAGCGATCTCAAGATTGAGAGCAATATTGAGTGCGGATTTGACAGGTAATTTTTAAAGGAATGACGTTTCTGATACAAACTCAAACTCGCTGTCACTCTTGAGAGCTGATTATAAATACAGGCCTAAGAAAAAGAATTATACCTGTAGGTATCCCTTATCAGATATTATGCCGATCTGCTGTCGAACATCTTTTTATCGAAACGGAACCCTCGGACCCTTCTACTGTTTTAACGCTTCCTGTCTTAGGCTCATATTTATAAAGCGATCTCAAGATTGAGAGCAATATTAAGTATGGATTTGACAGGTCGTTTTGTACTGAAATGACATTTCTGATACGAACTCAAACTCGCTGTCACTCTTGAAAGCTGATTAAAAATACGGACCTTAGAGCAACGACTTCCGTCTTCCCGTCCATAATGGAACGGTCTAGAATGGTCTGCTAACGGAATGTTGTGCTAAAAATAATAAAATTTTCCTCTGCAATAGGTTGATAATAAAATTGCTACAGCGAGTCTGCTGGTAGTAGTTCTATCTTCGTAGGCATCTTGCCAGACCTGAAACATCAAATACACGCACCGAGCATTATCTCTGGTGTTTGACTTGCATTTAGACTAGAAAAACTATAGACAAATCACATTTAAAAAATAATTGGAAATGGGTTTGTCCTTGACTCTAGTCTAGGTCGGGAGCGACAGAAACGGAATCCACGATGGAGCAACTCACCCTGAAGATGCTCGTTCACTCTAACTTTGAAGTATAAAAGGAAGTAGCTGAATATTTTAATTTACAGTGTTTAGCACCGCCAATTTTAAGATAGTAATTTTGCAACCAGTTGTGAAAGTAACTGATTTCGGTAAAAGAGGTTTTGTATTGGCAACTTTTTGAGTAATTCGAATTATTTTTTATTTCGGCTCATGTATGCTAAAATCGTATCAAAACAAAAAGAGAAATATGAAAATGCGCTTAGACTCTCTTTCACGGTCAAATGGAGCAACAGGTCGTTGTAATTTTACACGAAGGGTTTTACTAAAATACAAGTCATGTAAACCATTTTCACTGTGGGAAATTATGAACTTAGTCCCATGGTAAAACTAAAAAGTTGATTTGATGATTAGACTCATTCAATTCGTAAAATTAGTATCAAATCAAATAACCGTAAAGCTTTTCTACCCTAAGGCAAATATTATATTTTCTTTGCCTAAGGTCTCTTTTCTTTAGTATACCCACTGATTTGAGAATTGCTCCATTTACTCTTCTGTGAGTATATATCCACGGATCTTAGGCCCGTATTCATAATCAGCTCTCAAGAGTGACAGCGAGTTTGAGTTTGAATCAGAAATGTCATTTCAGTACAAAACGGCCTGTCAAATCCACACTTAATATTGCTCTCAAACTTGAGATCGCTTTATAAATACGAGCCTTAGAATACTACTTTACTGTCGACTCTTGCCCAGTCTATAGTTTCTTCTACTCTAAGGCATATAATTATTGTTTAGATTGTAGTACGGGAGTGCACTGCCAATGTATTAACTCATTGTAATTCTGATCGAGTTCCAACTTCCAACCGTGTGCGGTGTATTGCTGTAGATAGATCATCGTTAGTTTATCTACTGGACTATAATTATAAACCGAAAATCTGGTATTTATTTACGTTTACAAAAGACGTATAAATTCGTGAACCGATTTTTTTTTCGCTATGAGAAAGCTACTAGTGATAATGGGCGCTTTTCCACTAGACGGCACGGCACTGGCACGGCGACGGCACGGCGACGATCACGTGACAAGACCGGTGGGATTCGATGACATGCCGTGCCGGTGCCGTGCCGGCAAGTGGAAAAGTGTGTCATATAATTTCATTGATCTTCATACATTATCTCGCCCACGATACCGTCGACGGTACCGTGCCGTCGCCGTTGCCGGTTCCGTGCAGTCTAGTGGAAAAGCGCCCATTATATCCTTTCACAGGAAAATTATTCATTACTACGGGAAATATCGTTAAGCTGCGGGTAACATCAAGGATATAAAGTACGATATGTTACACTTCCATGCTGGACTGGAAGTGATAGAAAAACAAAGAATGTGCCAGCTGCATCTCCTCCCGGGCATGCTGTAAAAACCAGCTAAGGGATTCGAGGGTTTCAATGTATTGCAAATTAGGCGATGGGCTGACAACCCGTCACTATAGCAATATACATAATCATCTGTAATGACCCTCAAAACTTGCAAGACGTGGTGGAACGACCTTTGTTTAGGTCGTTTTCGTTCTGCCTACCCCATTAGCGATAAAGGCGTGATATTATGTATGTATGTTATGGTGTTGATTGATGCATTGGACTATAGATACCGAAATAAACTACCTACTTATAAATTGTACAAGTCAACTTTTAGGTAACTCTATTATATCCAACAGCTATAAAGTATCGCTTTCTTGGTCATGATCATGAAGTTGGTTAATTAAAATGATAATTGCTTAAATAAAATGTTCTTCCCATTAAATATTATTTTCTTCTCAATACCATGATTTTAGTAGTGTAATAATTAGTGTTCTAATTTTGACGGTGGAAATTGGACTCGTACAAAGAGTGGTATAAACAAGTTGGTGTCCCACACGCCTAGACCAGCCCCTTGTCAGGTGGCCAAGCCAAACGAATATCGTTTTAATTCACTATCTAGCCGGACGCCAAGCTTTTTCAATACAATTTCTACCTACTCGCTTTCCGCCTCGGAATGTGTTTGGTTTATGCCAAGGAAATGGAACTTTCGCGATCGGTGTCAATGCTTTTAAAACCGACTAAAATGCTAGGTTTTGTAAAGTGTATATAGTTAACGTGCCTACTCGATACCTAACAACACCACGAAGATGAGGTTTGATATAACAAAGTACGAATTGTGATAGATTGTTATATGGTAGATGGTCATATGGTCAACCTTGCACATAAATTGAAATACAGAGAGATATGCGCGGGAAGAGAGCAATTGTTTGTCTTCTGTTCCCAGTGCAGTATGGAAGAATATAATATAATACATTATTAATTTATAGCTTTGAAACATGAATTGTCTGTTATTCAAAAGTTGGCTCCCGCTACTTTGTTCCAAATAGCGAATGTTTTATGTTGGTAACATTGTACTAGACGCCACTGTGGTATATTTATAATGACTATTATTAAATACTGGAATTTTGGATACATGTCAAATGCATGTATTTATTTATAAGCTCCACTGAAAACATCACGCGTTCCAGACTTACTATTTCACGTTAATGATGTGAAAATATTAAGATTTTAATCAACTTTAATCCAGCAATTTTGAGTAAGGTTATCTCATAATACAAATAAAATCGGCCAAGCGCGAGTCGGACTCGCGCACGAAGGGTTCCGTACCATCTTTACAACAACGGCAAAAAAATGCGTTATTGTTCTGTTTTTAGTTTTTGTTGTTATACAAAAATAAATAATTTACGAAAATTTCAACTGTTCAAGCTCACGGTTCATGAGATATAGATACAGCCTGTTGTCAGACGGACTGATAGCAGTCTGGGATCGGGAGTCTCAGTTATAGGGTCCCTTTGGGTACGGAACCCTAATTACAACATAGTATAAACTACTTATGTCTGTTAAGTAATATTACCTACTGACTTGTGGATTTCATTCAGATAGGGATAAAGATAGGTCGCATACCCATCTTGTAGATTCCCTTGAGATCATAAGTGTTTTTTATTTTTATTTTGGCGGTAATAAAAGGTTACTACGGGAAAAGTTCAATTTATTTCAAAAATCACATTTTCTATTCGAAAAATAAGAGGGAGCGGTATTAAAAAGTAATCAGAAAGTATTAAAAACATTCGTGACGATCGTAAAAAAAACTTAAGGAGTAAGCGACAGTCTGACCTTGCCTTCGTCTTGTGAAGTATCGAGAGTTTTGTTATAATATGAACAGAGTCAAACTTTTCACGGACATTTCTTTATTTGATTCCTTTTTCATTTATATTTCTTGTCAAGTAAGCGCAGCAAAGATTCCGTTCAACACTTTGTCTACGTGTTTGCATTGCTTACAACGCACCTGCGAAAGATTCTACGCGGCACTACGCAGCGTAACGCCGCTGAACGCTACGCAGAGGTGTGTTGCTTATTATGAAAAAGTATACTGACCATGTTTCAGGAAAATAACCTACGCATTCAGGAAACACCGTAGATCAAGGTTTCTACAATAATTTGATCGTGTTCTTGAGTGAATAAATATCCGTCTTCTCAAGGCTGGTATTCAAAGCTAGAAAATAAATAAAAAGAAAGATCAATCGCGCTGGAAGCTGGACTGACGTCAATGTTTCAACGTGTCGACAGCGTATGAAATGCGTCAGCCATCACGCAGCTTTGAAAGCACAATAGTTGATCTTAGAAGATTTTAAGGCACATAGTGTAACCATTATACTGGACTAGCAGCGATACAATGTGACAGCTCTTCTGTTTTCGGACACACTGTAGAAGTTATTTGATGGAAAGGAAGACGAGAGTTTTTAGTATGTAGACGATTTTTTTTTGCAAGAACCGCATCACGTGCTGTTGGGCTGACAGCCTATCACTATCATATAAATAAAATCAATCAATAAAAAGCATAGACAGATTTTTGTTCTAAAATTGGCCTCAAAGCTTTGTCAGACGCGGCGAAATGTCTTCATTTCTATGGTTGTGGGTTTTAGAGTAAATTGTCGTCTAGCCGTGGGTGGTACAGGGATAGCAGGATTCCATTATTTCCGCGTGGATGCTGTCGATACGTAATCCGATCCAGCTTCTTTACGGGTAGCAGGGTAGCGGGGTGGTGGCGCTATGCAAACGACGAGCGTGGAAATCTCATTTTATCTGAGCATTATCTTTGTCGGCAAGAGCGGCGCCGGGCGGCGGCGTCGCGCCGTTATTTGGCGCAAGTTACTGCAGTGCGATAGCAAACAACACTCGGTGTGCGCACACCTTTATTTCAAAGATTTTACAGCAATACACAGAAGAGTAAAAGCTAGGGCAGCGACTTTCTCAAATCAGTGCAGCTATATTTCTGTGTACCTCGTATAGTGATGTGACTGACCTATCTGTGTATTATAGTAGCTTAATTATTATCTATGCTAATATGTTGTATGTAAAGCAAACGTAGTGTAGGACGTCCAGAAACTAGATGGGACGATGATAATTGTAAGAAAGCGGACAGAAATTGGATGAGGACGGCTGAAGACCGAGCTGAGTGGCGCGGTTATAGCACGAGAGGTAGGCGCAGCTCTTGGAATCATAATAAATACCGGCTTTTGGTTATTTGATTCTTTGAGTTGGATTTATATTTTATTTTTTATGGGCTCCTTATACGTTACTGAAACACCCCTTAAGCTATGGCACGCAATTAAATTAACACCCTGTATACTCAGTAGCAGATCATCGTCTGCAGTAATTCAAATCTTTCAATGGATTATCACAATAGTCACATATTGTTGTGACACACAGGTTTACTCGCTATTAAACTAGGGGTGTCACCGGCTAATAAACGTCAAATCTGACAGGTGACAGCCGAACAGACTTGGCACGGTGAATAACAAACAGCTCAATTCCCTAGCGTCCTAACCGACACACAAACCGCTACACTAGTGTGATAGAGCCGAGCCTGTCTACCTATGAATTGCACAATTTTCGCCCTGAATCGACCATGAATCTTGAAATAATGAAGAACAAAGAAACCTAGTGTTTTTCTAAGCTGTTAGAATCGAGATCCATTAAAAAAATTACACCCAAAGACCCGCTAACCACTTTCTTCACTTTACCCCCGATGGTCGTAAATGAACAAGACATTACGTCTGCAGTTCTATAATCAGGGCCCGATTCAGGGCCACAACGAGTAAAATAATTAACTAACTATTTCTATCATGTTACAATAGAAAAACATAGAATGTGCCAGCTGCATCTCCCGGGCATGCTGTAAAAATCAGCTAAGGGATTCGAGGGATTCAGTAAGTATATTGTAATTATAAGGTGATGGGCTGACAACCTGTCACTACATAATTATACACATCAATCTTAAACAACCCTCTAAACTTGTCAGATGTGGCGGAACGACCTTTGTTTGGGTCGTTGACGCTCTGCCTACCCCATATGGGACACAGGCGAGATAATATGTATGTTTGTATCATGTTACAAAAATTGCTGGCAATAATTTTATGTTTCAGTTCCTGAAAGAATTTCTTGTAAAAATTTGTTCAATTTCATCGACTGAGAAAACCTTATCAGTTTGCGGCACGGTTTGAGGTACCTTAAACATCCGGTAATTATGAAACAAGAAATGTATATCTTGGTTCTAATTCTAAGATATTTTTAGTGTAGGTTCGGCCTGAATACGGCTCTGTTACGTGTAATCACTTACTATTATGCAATAATAACTGAACTACACTCAGTACGCTAGCTGAGAAGACTGTTTTTTGAGTACAAACAGTATTATAAATATTTAACGGTATTAGGAAAAATTATAAAAATTACTACGACATTTACAAATAATTGCTTTCAAAACCAATTTATTCAACCAACCTATTAATTAAATTACATACCATAATAAAAAATATCAGGTACCTAAATATTATAATTTGCCGTATTCACTCCGTCTTTTGAAGTTTTACCAGAGCAGTTTTGTCCAATTTGTAGTAAAACCACTACTGCCTTTTCTGAACTGATGTGCATCAATAGAAAATACGGCATTCATTATTTATTTATTTCCATGGATTCCTCTCCAAGAATTTTCTGCTATCCTCTTAAAATCTGAGTTGCATTGATAATTTAATTGGACGGTGACCATTCCCCATCAAGGCCCGTATTTATAATCAGCTCTCAAGAGTGACAGCGAGTTTGAGTTCGTATCAGAAATGTCATTCCAGTACAAAATGACCTGTCAAATCCGCACTCAATATCGCTCTCAATCTTGAGATAGCTTTATAAATACGAGCCCAAGTGACTGGTAGTGAAACTTGTTAAGCTTGTATTGGTGCCGACTCGGACGTAACAACAACTTAACTTACTGGATTATATTTTAAAAGCGATGTTAAGATTGAGAGCAAAATTAAGTATGGAATTGACAGGCAATTTTGTACTGAAATTACATTTCTGATACGAACTTAAATACGCTGTTAGTCTCAAGACCTGATTTAATCAGGGGAATAAAAGTAATACAGGCGTGAAACAGCTTATTTTAATTCAAGGAGGACTTATTTAATCCTATGTGCTATAAGCATGCCGTCTCATTTTATGACATACTAGATTTCCGCCCCGCGGTTTCATCCGCGGCTTACTGATTTTTTCCGTGGGAATCAGGCATTTTCCCGGGGTAAAAAGTAGCCTATGTGTTAATCCAGGGTGTCAGCTACGTCCATACCAAATTTTATTAAAATCGCTTCAGCTTTTTAGACGTGAAAGAGTAACAACAACCATCCATTCATACTTAAAAACGTTCGCGTTTATATTATTAGGATTAGGCGTGTAATGTAGCTTTCACATTACCTACTTCCTAAAATCAGATGTTGATTTACTGTTTTTTTTAAAATTCAAATTATAGAAAGTGCCAGGACTAAACTATTATGTTATTTAGTTTGTGTCTTCACACACAGAATCAACGCTATTTTCTATGCGTTCTATGCGCGCTTTTTCGACAAAACGATCCAATTTGTCTGACCATAGCGCGGCCATTAGGGTCAGTTCACACCGATACGCGACGCGGCGCGAAGCAGCTTGAGCTGCTTGAAGACACATGCCATTTGTACCACAAAGTGACAGGCTGCACCGCGCGGCATTTTCGAGTTCTGTCAATTCAATGTCTATCTTTTTGCATAGTAAATAAAGTTCTGAATTGTATCAAGCTCTTGAAAAGTGCACGCCGCGTCGCGTCGCGTCTCGGTGTGAACTGACCCTTAGACTGCCAGCGATATTTCGCTGTATTTATAGAGCCATCATAGCCGGGAACTGAACTGTCCGCTTCTACATAAATATGGGAACGGAATGCCCGAAGTTTTATGGCGAAGGATTAGGGTTAACGCACACATATCCACTCGGGAAATATTCAGCATCGTTTGTAAAGGAAAATCAACTTCTTTTATTTTCATCTAAGCCTTATGTCGAAGGGGCATGGCAAATAGGAAGCGGTGCGGCGCGGGCGAGGCGGAGGCGTGTAAATTTTGTATGTAATTTAAGTCTGCGCAGCGCAGCTTGATTTGAAGTTTCTATACAAAACGACGCATTGGCGACGCGCCGGCACCGCACCGCTTCCTAAATGCCATGCCCCAAAGGCCCGTATTTATAATCAGCTCTCAAGAGTGACAGCGAGTTTGAGTTTGTATCAGAAATGTCATTTCAGTACAAAACGATCTGTCAAATCCATACTTAATATTGCACTCAATCTTGAGATCGCTTTATAAATACTAGCCTAAAAGTGGCCACATTTTTGGTTATTTAATTCTTTTATTCATCAAAATAAAGAGCTACACTCAAATCTTCGACCCGAGAAAATCTAATCCATTATTTTGTGTTGTATTATGCAAAATTGTAGAACTATGCAAAAAAATGGTTTGTTTTTACCTTTTACAGGAATATCCATGTTTTAGATTGATATTGATATGTTTTAAAGTAAATATTTTCCATTTTCCAGAATGGCGACCACAACGGAGTCTGCTAAAACAGAAGTAAAAGTAAGTACCTTTATTTAATACTATATTCTTCTGTGTCATAGAAATTTGAAGAATAACTCAAACTAGCATTGGGCTAAAAACTGTGACGTCATCATCGGAAAATCGTCTCAAAAATCCCCTTGATTATAAGGTTAAAGCATGACCCAATGAACTACGTTGTAAAATATCATCTGACACCAGGGTTCATCGGGTCGGTCGACTCGATATCCATATACGAAAAGAAGAAGTAAAATATGTGTAATCATTAATATAACTTTGGGATGATCGAAAAAAAATTATGAATGAAAATACCATGGATCCACAGGTTTCATAATTATGTGTTTTTGTATTATTTTTCTTATGGCGGCACCACACATGGCTATTTGCGTATTTGACAAATAACCCATGTGTGGAGGGTATATTTGCCAAATTTATTGCCGTATTTGCCTATTTGGCAAATATAGCAAATAACAAACATGGCTTACAGAACATCTGTCGGTTTTTCAAGGCACATCAAAGGAGACAAATAAACAAACACGCAAATATGCTGGCCACACATGGTCGCCCGGCTCCTGCCATACCTATATACTCTGTGCTTCTGTCAGCTATTGTCATCAGCGCGGACATAACCTCTTATCTCTACTTCTCTATTCAAGTGTTTATTTTGGTTTGGTAAATAGGAGTAATAGTCCGAATGTAGAAAAGAAAGCCCGGATGGTGTAGTGGATAGGGCCGCGGCCTTCTGTGCAGGAGGTCGTGGTTCGAATCCCACCACGTACCAATGTGTTTTTCGGTTTTCGAATTTCACATGTACGTTTACCTACTTAGCAAATATGTTTGATTATTTAGTATTAGACGCCATGTGTGGTTGGTCGTATTGCCTATTTGCCTATTTGTCAAATATTTTGGCAAACATGGCAAACACAAATAAGCAAATACAAATAGCCATGTGTGGTACCGCCATTACACATTCACAACGATATTCACTATAATATACAATATACATATTATAATAATGGGATAAATTTCAGGAACCACGTCTGTATGCGACGTTTGGATATAGCATAAGATTTAAAAAAAATATAATGAAAAAACAACTTGTGTGCGCATCCAGAATTGAGCCCATTGTGATTTCAATTAAATCCACCTGATTAAACAAATGTGTAATTATTTAAACTAAAGGTACAATTCGAAGTTGGACTGCACGCTGCACGCTGCAAGCAGCGTTTCTGTGCTGCGTGCAGCGTGCAGCGTGCAGTCGCTAATCCAACTTCGAATTGTACCTTTAGTTTAAATAATTACACATTGAAGTAAATTTTAAAGTACACTTGTACTCGTTTTACTGTTTATTGTGGGATAAACTCCTGAAGATGCTCATTGCTCATGTGATACATGAGGCTGGAAGTTATTTAAACCGATATTGATTAAAAGTAAATAATAGTGATGTGCTACTTCCATTTTATGAAGTTATTTTTATAATAAGAAAACTATAAAGTTATCACACGAGTGACATCCATGACTAATAAATCATACCACTCGGCGAAAAGATATAGAAAAGTTCTGGGGGTCTATTCAGCTCTGGCGCGTCGAGCGCCTTATCTTGACTTTGACAGAACTTTGTATGGAAGACGTCATCACTCGACGCTGCCAAATTTTTCGCTTTGTTTGTAAACAAACAGATGTCAAGTTGCGTATGATAAGGTACGACCACGCTTTAAATTCGCGTGGTGAAAAAAGGAACTTACGCTGCCACCTTTAGATTTGACATTGATTTGATAGTTCTCCTTGTACTGCTGCGCCTCCGCCCACGTTCATTGAGAACCGTATCAAACTGTAATTTTTTGTTCCTTTCTCCAATTTATTTTTTATTAAATTCGTTTTTTGTCTATGATATCGGTAATTTGATGATAATTTGACAACCCAAAATTGTATTATTTACCTTTATTTTCGACAAGCACTCGACAACGAGCCAGGCGACGATTAGGTGCCTTTGCAAAGGCGAATGGGTCAATATTATGTATTAAAAGTATTATTATTACTTTATTTCTTCTATCATATATCATCTATAGGTTATCATTGATATTATGGGTAAAATGCACCACTTTGCACAAAGTGGTTTAGACGATACGCCCACTTTCAAAATTATCTATCTTTTACACGAAATTTGGTGCCGTCGCAAAGGCGAATGGGTCAAAATTATGAATTAAAATTATTATTATTACTATATTTTTCCTATAATATATGATCTATAGGTTATCATTGATATTATGGGAAAAATACACCACTTAAAACAAAGTGGTTTAGAAGCAACGCCCACTTGCAAAATGGTCTAGCTTTTACACGACCACTTAGTAGGCACATTATGTATGATTAATGACATAATGAGAAACACCACCCTCCCAACTGGAATTAGGCGCCAAATATCATCAAACAAATATTTTTTATTTTATTTTATTTTTTAATATACTATAAGTCCATTTCAGGACATGGGCCTCCTCGTGTTGGAGGATAATTGCCTTTCTCGCCACGCTTGGCAGGTGGGTTGCTGCTGTCCAGATCCATTTCATAAATTTAATTGTCGGATTTTACGGCATCCGCGGGAAGAGATGGAGAGATGCTATTCTAATCTGGTATTTGACGCAAAATTATTTGCTGTAGCCCGATCCACCGTCAACTCTTCTGTCACCACTGGTCTGTCTAATGGTCAGAGTCTGAACCTTTTGCCCCTGATCAAGAAATCGTAAAGTTTGCTTTAAATTGGTTTCATTGCTCTCACGTAAAGTTGTGATTGAAGGCTGGCTCTTGAGTACTTAGTTAAGACAATACAGGCTGAATCACCTAACGCCTGCCAAAAAAGATAAATCTGTGCTTCGAAGGGCACGGTAATCCGTCGGTTTGGTCTCATTTGCTAACACGAAATAATGTGAATGTAATAAAATTAAATTACTGCTTTAAATATAATTTATTACACCGAGATTCATCGGTTTTTATAGATTTTCTATTTTATTACGAAACTGAACAACTTTAAAACATATTTGGCTTTCTCAAACAAATGATGTCAGGGGTTCTAAGTTTTGGGGTAATGACCTATTTTTTGCATATTTGGACCTATGTATGTTCTCTGGGGAAAGTTGTTCAGTTTCATGGCTAGCTACGTTGAGTTGATTCACATCACATCCTCAAATTTGGTCAGCCAATCATTGTTTGAGTGAATTATTTATGTTAATCACACTAACCAGTGGTAAATTATGTATTAGTGTCCAAGTGAAACTAAATCAACGTTATGGATTTAATGATAATAAAATAAAACTTAAAATATTTTGATCATTTATTTCAAGAAAAATATAATTTTCATTCGCACGCACTACAATTAAGCTGTTAGTACACGTACGTACACTTAGGCCGGTATTTATAATCAGCTCTCAAGAGTGGCAGCGAGTTTGAGTTCGTATCAGAAATGTCATTCCGGTACAAAATTACCTGACAAATCCGAACTCAATATTGCTCTCAATCTTGAGATCGCGTTATAAATACGAGCCTTAACTATCACAATTATTCACTCAGAGGCCGTGCCAATGTGCAAATTTGCTCTCAATATAATAGTTACAGATATTTGGTTCCACTTAGATTTTTGGGCCGATTTGGGGACGTCGATAAAAAGGATCATGCAAGGGTCGGAGTACTAGTTTGCTTTGATCAGCAGAGACTCCTGCTTCCTAAAATGGGCCGGGAGTCTGTGCCCTAAAATAAACTACCGCTGATTATTATGCGGTGGGATGAGTTGCATGGAAATGTTCGCACATCGAAATTGTCTGTATGTTGGATTGCTCTTTTTCTTCGTGGCCGGGAATTGGCAGGATTCTGTGTAGCCTGTCTCACGATGCATTGGCATCTAGTCCTATTACTGGCTTCGTGCGAACATTCGGTAATGGTATTCTTTAACACAGATTTTATCTGATCCGTCCATCTAGTTGGTGAGCGGCTGCGAGGCATTTTCCCCTCCACTTTTCCCTGCACCACCAGCAGTTCTATGGGGAGTTCTCGTTGCGCGTTATGTGGCTGAAGAATTTTGGGATTCGTTGGTAAACTGTGTAAAGTCTACAGTGTAGAAGATAGTTGATTTCTAGATGTTTATTTCTAAATAATATACAGAAAATCTAATTTTTTAACTTGACTAACTGACTGACACTCAAGCTGACACTAGCATAAAATGACAGGAGGTTCCGGAGATCACATGGTTCTAAAGGTTTTAAAATAAGGGTTTATGTGTAAATAAATTTGCAATCAATCATCATCAATCTGTCTTGGAGCCTTTGGGTTAAAACCAAAATACATATAGTTCGAGCACCGGAGCTTCCAGTACTATGGAGTAGAGTGCGTGAGATATATGTCAAACCATTTCTACAAAAAAATGTTTAGAGTGCTTAGGCAGAAAACATACTAAAAGTTCCAATATGTAGGAGGCTGGAAGACCAGGCGGGGGGCCCAAATAGGTCCCACTTTTAAGTTTTTTGCTTACATATCAAAAATGGTGCGTTTTATGAAAAATCTTGCAAAGGCCTAAAAAATGCATATAAAACTTTTCTTCTCGGATCAAAACTTAAAAAGATATAGCGAAAGAATTATGAATGATAATCTAAAATCTTACTGAATGATTAACGAACTCATCAACGCAGATCTTAAAGCTAGAATCATGAAATGAATATGCCAAGTTAGGTGAAAACGACACCCACCGACTGACACATATAGGGATCATCAAAATAGAACTGGTACTTCCCGTCAACCTATAAAGCTGGAAATTGGCAAGTGAATCAGGTTTTGTAAGCAGATAAAGGAAACATTATCAAAACTTGAACAATCGAAGGTTCGGAGTACCTGGTGAGGTGAGTTAGCCTAAGTGCCCAGCTAAACAATAAAAGACACGAAAAATAGTCATGTTACTAGCACTGTGCCAAATATTTTGCTTTTAACATAAAGTGCAGTTTTATGTTTAAAACATTGTACCCTTAGAACTATTTAGCGCGAGAATCGCACGGCTTGCCGGCGGCTTGCCGGCGGGCAGGCTGGCGGCGATAATGCTGGCGGCATGACCGGCGACAATATGCTGGCGGCACAGTGTTGGAGTGACGGCCTTACGATGCAACGTTTTCAAGTTACCTACCAGGAATTAATGATTTTTGTCTTCGCTGGTAACTCGGGAAAAGCGCGTAAAGCTTGTTTTTCTTTCCATGCTGGACCGAGCAGAGTAAAGTTTGCATACTAAAAAAAATTGATCGCATCGCCTCCCGGGCAGGCTATAAAAGCATACAAGGGCTGAAGTATAATATTGTAATTTAGGCGATGGGCTGAGAATATAGAAGACGGACAAGGAGAGCCGACCCCATATAATGGGAATAAAAAAAGCTGACAACATGTCACTGTAATATACAGATTTATCTTAAACAAACCTCAAACAAACGTAGAGGAACGAGAAACGACCTTTGTTTGGGTCGTTAACACTCTGTCTATCCATTAGAGATACAGACGTGATAGTATGTATGTATGATCTTACCTATTCACTTACTTTTTTACGTCGAAATCTTGGCATTTTTTTACGTCGAAGTAAACAGAGTAAACATCAATCAATCAATCTCATTAAACCTTAGCATTAAACATTATCAATCGGAAGTAGGTTTATTTATAAGTCTATAGTAGTCTATGATCGCTTATCTTGCTTCACTTTCACACTGTATTTGACGGGACCTGTCGAGCTTATGACGAACGGCGTTCGACTCGACGGGGCGAGGCGAGCGTTTTCGAGTAGAATAGACGCCCTGTTATCTAGCGAGTATTCAATTCAGTATTAGTTTTAATTTAGGAACTCTGAGCATTTGTGCGTGATTTTATTGTTGCTTTGCGAAAGTACGAATGTGTAGCAGCTGACGCGAGTGTATTTTTTAGGTTAGATCCTGTGTGATGCTAACTTATGTGATAACTTGACATTTTGAAGTGAAAAGTAGGTACGTTTATTATAATTTATTTTTGATAAAATGGAAATAGAACTATTTTATAGCAAAGTAACTACGTATAGATGATGGTAATTGATGCTATTACATACGAGCAAACGAACAAGCAGTAAGTGATGCTGTAATGTAGGCGGAAGCTCGCAATCGAATGCGTGAGGTCGCGAGCAGGTTCGCGGATGAATGGCACCGCACTGCATTGAATTATTAATAATCTCGGAGCTGTCGGAAGTACGATCCATGTTGTTTTGACGATTCGCCTAAGACAAATAGTAGACGAGGCGCCGATATTGGGGTCGCGACCAAAATACATGTCGGCAGGCAGAGGGCGGCGCGGCGGGGCGGGGGCGGCGGGGCTAGGGCGGCGCGCGGGCGGCAGTAGGCGGCAGCCGGCGCGGCGCACGGCGCGCCGAACAACTCCCGGATTCAAACGTACCGGCTCATTTACTACCGCGCTATATTTAACCGCTGCGACCAGATTAATATCTGCATGTTCCTTCACAAAAATAAGTGATCCGTCGCCGCGACCGACGAGTGATATGCAAACTGGACCGCGAGTGTCTTTCTCGAGTGCCAGGTGGATCACCGGAAAATACTCTGCATACGCATAAAACAGGAAGTAATTATACGATTCGCAGTTAACATCGACCCTCGTGAGTATCTCGTGTCTATTTTCTACTGCTTTGTCAAAATGCCAAAACGCGTCTAATGTATTGGGAGTTCCATTAAAAATATTTCATATGCCTCATAAACTATGCTAAGTAACGAAAGCGTCTGATAAAATAACGTCTGTGGGCTTATTTCAGGAAAATGAACCCACCGTCGGCGCTTCAAGGCGCGATGGGGCGCGAGCGGAAGCCATTCACTTACACGCCGGGCGGACTCGACCTGTCCGAGATCAAGTCGGAGCGCATGGCCAAGCGCCTCATGAGGAATGCCATGAACCAGGGCGTGCCCGAACTGCCCCCGCAGCCGGTGCAATCACCGACCACACCGACCACTCCGATAGCCGTGCCCAATTTCAATGCATTGCCTGTCCAAGTTTTCCCCGCGTTCAACTTGCCGGCTAACCCCAAATCGTTGCTTAAAACGCGAAGCACTCCTGACAGACCACGAGAACCGCTGACACCTAAAATACCGCAGCCAACAACCCCTAACATAAACAGCTTTAAACCGAGCGGCATGGACCAGTTGCGCGAAACTCTGAGTAATAATTTACCAGCATATAATCCGGTCAACAACAGCAACTTTAATAGTAATAGGCCAACACCAGCCTACGAATACAATAATAACAGACCCACTTCAATGTATGAATTTAGTGCAGCACCAAATACTGTGCCCAATTTAGCGAAAACCACATACGGAAGTGATGCGTATACATCACCAGTGTTGCCAGAAATTTGCTACGACGCAGAATTTTTCCAAGTAGCTCCACGACCGAGTAATGGCCTGATGGATACAAAAGTAGACTCTTCGTTGGAATATACAATTGATAATAGTTTAATGCTAAGGTTTAATGAGATTGATTGATTGATGTTTACTCTGTTTACTTCGACGTAAAAAAATGCCAAGATTTCGACGTAAAAAAGTAAGTGAATAGGTAAGATCATACATACATACTATCACGTCTGTATCTCTAATGGGATAGACAGAGTGTTAACGACCCAAACAAAGGTCGTTTCTCGTTCCTCTACGTTTGTTTGAGGTTTGTTTAAGATAAATCTGTATATTACAGTGACATGTTGTCAGCTTTTTTTATTCCCATTATATGGGGTCGGCTCTCCTTGTCCGTCTTCTATATTCTCAGCCCATCGCCTAAATTACAATATTATACTTCAGCCCTTGTATGCTTTTATAGCCTGCCCGGAGGCGATGCGATCAATTTTTTTTAGTATGCAAACTTTACTCTGCTCGGTCCAGCATGGAAAGAAAAACAAGCTTTACGCGCTTTTCCCGAGTTACCAGCGAAGACAAAAATCATTAATTCCTGGTAGGTAACTTGAAAACGTTGCATCGTAAGGCCGTCACTCCAACACTGTGCCGCCAGCATATTGTCGCCGGTCATGCCGCCAGCATTATCGCCGCCAGCCTGCCCGCCGGCAAGCCGCCGGCAAGCCGTGCGATTCTCGCGCTAAATAGTTCTAAGGGTACAATGTTTTAAACATAAAACTGCACTTTATGTTAAAAGCAAAATATTTGGCACAGTGCTAGTAACATGACTATTTTTCGTGTCTTTTATTGTTTAGCTGGGCACTTAGGCTAACTCACCTCACCAGGTACTCCGAACCTTCGATTGTTCAAGTTTTGATAATGTTTCCTTTATCTGCTTACAAAACCTGATTCACTTGCCAATTTCCAGCTTTATAGGTTGACGGGAAGTACCAGTTCTATTTTGATGATCCCTATATGTGTCAGTCGGTGGGTGTCGTTTTCACCTAACTTGGCATATTCATTTCATGATTCTAGCTTTAAGATCTGCGTTGATGAGTTCGTTAATCATTCAGTAAGATTTTAGATTATCATTCATAATTCTTTCGCTATATCTTTTTAAGTTTTGATCCGAGAAGAAAAGTTTTATATGCATTTTTTAGGCCTTTGCAAGATTTTTCATAAAACGCACCATTTTTGATATGTAAGCAAAAAACTTAAAAGTGGGACCTATTTGGGCCCCCCGCCTGGTCTTCCAGCCTCCTACATATTGGAACTTTTAGTATGTTTTCTGCCTAAGCACTCTAAACATTTTTTTGTAGAAATGGTTTGACATATATCTCACGCACTCTACTCCATAGTACTGGAAGCTCCGGTGCTCGAACTATATGTATTTTGGTTTTAACCCAAAGGCTCCAAGACAGATTGATGATGATTGATTGCAAATTTATTTACACATAAACCCTTATTTTAAAACCTTTAGAACCATGTGATCTCCGGAACCTCCTGTCATTTTATGCTAGTGTCAGCTTGAGTGTCAGTCAGTTAGTCAAGTTAAAAAATTAGATTTTCTGTATATTATTTAGAAATAAACATCTAGAAATCAACTATCTTCTACACTGTAGACTTTACACAGTTTACCAACGAATCCCAAAATTCTTCAGCCACATAACGCGCAACGAGAACTCCCCATAGAACTGCTGGTGGTGCAGGGAAAAGTGGAGGGGAAAATGCCTCGCAGCCGCTCACCAACTAGATGGACGGATCAGATAAAATCTGTGTTAAAGAATACCATTACCGAATGTTCGCACGAAGCCAGTAATAGGACTAGATGCCAATGCATCGTGAGACAGGCTACACAGAATCCTGCCAATTCCCGGCCACGAAGAAAAAGAGCAATCCAACATACAGACAATTTCGATGTGCGAACATTTCCATGCAACTCATCCCACCGCATAATAATCAGCGGTAGTTTATTTTAGGGCACAGACTCCCGGCCCATTTTAGGAAGCAGGAGTCTCTGCTGATCAAAGCAAACTAGTACTCCGACCCTTGCATGATCCTTTTTATCGACGTCCCCAAATCGGCCCAAAAATCTAAGTGGAACCAAATATCTGTAACTATTATATTGAGAGCAAATTTGCACATTGGCACGGCCTCTGAGTGAATAATTGTGATAGTTAAGGCTCGTATTTATAACGCGATCTCAAGATTGAGAGCAATATTGAGTTCGGATTTGTCAGGTAATTTTGTACCGGAATGACATTTCTGATACGAACTCAAACTCGCTGCCACTCTTGAGAGCTGATTATAAATACCGGCCTAAGTGTACGTACGTGTACTAACAGCTTAATTGTAGTGCGTGC